>ML418844.1:17206-66865 GCA_005239525.1 Nicotiana knightiana | reverse complement strand
AAGCAAGGAAGAAAATATGTACAAATTGATGTTTTGCCTTCGATTCACTCCAAACTCGAATCTTTGTGTATCCCTGTGAATCTCCCGTTGTAGTTGTGTTTTAGGAGTCTATTTATAGGTTTAGGGTGAACCCTAACCGTGTAGGAGACTTCTATTTCAATTAGAAAACACTTAAACCCGTCAAAACTCGATTTCTGGCCGACTGGGGACCCTGGCGTTTGGACCCAAACGCCTGGCTAACGCCAGGCTAGGGCTGGCGTTTCAGCCCAAACGCCTGGCTAACGCCAGGGTGGGGCTGGCGTTTCAGCCCAAACGCCTGGCTAACGCCAGGCAGGGTCAGTGTGTTTGGCTCTGTCGCCCGGCTATCGCCCGGGTGTCTCCTTTCGCGTATTTTTCGACGTATTTGCATCCCTTTAGCTCCGTTTCCATCTCCACTTCACCTACACATGAAATAAACTCCATTAAGCACATAACAAGTGTATTTTTATCATTAATGCGCATAAAATGTAAGGTATATCACATGTTAAACTATGCAATTTAGTCTCGCATCAGGCGCGCCACGTAATTTGACACGTGGCACCAAACTTGGCCTCTAGGAAGATGGCATATTGGGCCTAATGAAATGGGCTTATCATTTGTAGCCCAACTAAATGGGCTAGCCCAATGGATTAAGACTTATTTATTTAATCCATATATGTTGGACTTATATAATTAATTCACTTATATTAGCCCATAATATTTATTTGGACCAATATATCTTCAATTTAAATTATTTAATAAATTTAATTCTAATAAAATTTACATGCCTATATATATATATATATATATTTAGCTATTATTTTTCAGAGTGGCTATATAGTGTTATTTTTCCTTTATTTTAATTATTATATTAGTCAGAGACTCAAAGTATATATATTCGGCTATTATTTTCAGAGTGACTATATAGTGTCTTTTTCCTTTATTTTAGTTATTATACTGGTCAGAGACTCAGAGTGCCAATGATAAACTAAGTAACTAAAGCACATAGCAATCTTAAAAACTAAATTATATACAATAGTATAAACAAATTGAGCAAATGAAAACACATTCATTATTTTGAGCCATTAAGCATTGCACAAACAATAATTGAAAGATTGAATGAACCTTAAATAAGCAATAACTTATATTTAAATTTAATGTAGAGGATCTCTTCGGTAGAAATGATAATGACGAGCAGAGCAAAAATTTCAATGACAATTTTTCCCCGGTAATAAGAGCATGAATAGAGAAAATCAAGCATGTACCGTATGAAAAATAGGTGACCCTTGGGCTGTTTGTAGACATTGGCAACTTCAAAACAGGTGTATGAAACGTTGGCATTATTTTGTATGTGTTATGAAATAACGCCTGTAAAGAAATAAACTGAAGACAAGTATAGAGAGAGATTGATGTCTTATTTAATTTTCAAATTGTGTACATAATTAACTGAAATCTCCTCTATTTATAGAAGAAGAAAGCTGTTGTGTAAGCTGCTTGTAAGCTGCTACTACAAGCTGCTGTGTAAGCTGTTGTGTAAGTTGCTTGTAAGCTGCTATTGTACCAGCTGCTGCAAGCTGCTATGTAAGCTGCTTGTAAGTTGCTTGTAAGCTGCAACTATACCAGATGTAGATAATCTTCTACCGGGGATAATGTTTATCCAGAACTGAGTACCAAAATGATAAGCTTCTTCAGGAAGCTTATGAACATCCATAATATATATTTATAACACTCCTCCTTGGATGTTCATTAAAAGATAATGTGCCTCATTAAAACCTTACTAGGAAAAAACCTGTGGAAAAAAATCCTAGTGAAGGAAAAAGAGTACACATATTTAGTAATACGCATTGCGTGGTGCCTCATTAAAAACCTTATAAGGAAAATCATGTGGGAAAAAACCTTAGTAAGGAAAAAGAGTGCATCGCGTATTTTACTCCCCCTGATGAAAACCTTGTTTCAAATATTTGAGTCTCTGCATTTCAATCTTGTATACCATCTTCTCAAAAGTTGAAGTTGGCAAAGATTTAGTGAATAAATCTGCCGGATTGTCGCTTGAACGGATTTGTTGCACATCAATGTCACCATTTTTCTGAAGATCGTATGTGTAGAATAATTTTGGTGAAATGTGCTTCGTTCTATCACCTTTTATAAATCCTCCTTTCAATTGGGCTATGCATGCTGCATTGTCTTCGTATAAAATTGTGGGTCTTTTCTCATATTCCAAACCACATTTTTCTCGAATAAAATAAATTATTGATCTCAACCATGCGCATTCCCTACTTGCTTCATGAATAGCTATTATCTCAGCATGATTTGAAGAAGTAGCAATAATAGATTGCTTTATGGAGCGCCATGATATGACAGTACCTCCATAAGTAAATACGTACCCGGTTTGAGATCGAGCTTTATGGGGATCAGATAAATAACTTGCATCTGCATAACCAACAAGATATACACTATCTTTGTTAGCATAAAATAAACCCATATCAAGAGTTCCCTTTAAATATCGCAATATATGCGTAATCCTATTCCAATGTTTCAGTGTAGGAGAAGAACTATATCTTGCTAGTAAATTAACAGAAAATGCTATGTCAGGCTTTGTAGCATTAGCAAGATACATAAGTGCACCAATTGCACTAAGATAAGGTATTTCGCAACCAAGGGATTCCCCATCCTCTTCTGGAGGTCAGAACAGATCCTTATTCACTTCAAGTGATCGAACAACCATTGTTGTACTCAATAGGTGCACTTTGTCCATGTAAAAGCATTTTAAGACCCTTTTTGTATAAGCAGATTGATGGATAAAGATTCTGTCTGCTAAATATCCAATTTGCAGACCAAGACAAAGTTTTGTCTTTCCAAGATCTTTCATCACAAATTCTTTCTTAAGATATTCAATTGCCTTTTGGAGCTCTTCTGGAGTTCCAACAAGATTTATGTCATCAACATAAACAACAAGGATAACAAATTCTGATGACATCTTCATTATAAAATACATGGACAAATAACATCACTTAACCTTCTTTCAACAAATATTCACTGAGGCGATTATACCACATGCACCCAAATTATTTTAAATGGTACAATAACCTTTGTAATCTGATCGAGTACATTTCTCGAGACTTTGAACTATATGCTTCATGCATTTTAAATCCTGCAAGGATATTCATATAGATTTAATCAAATGAGTCATATAGGTTATGACTTGCATTTATATGTCATGACATCTTCAGGTGTTTGGACTACAGGTCTGATCCTCACAATCTTTTACAATATTGTGCACTATATTGTATCAAAGACATAACTTGTTGAGATATCATCACTTTCTTTATTTCAGGTACCTGAACTTCTTCTGGAGTTTCATGAAATGTTATGTCGTGGACTCTTCTAGAGCTCATTTCCTCCTTATTATGATCATTTTGATCATTCGCTCCTATTATTTTCAAGGATTGTTACCTTTGGAATCGATTCGTCTACCACGCTTCATGCGTACAGTAAACTCCATCCTTCAGGGACTTTAATTTTAATAGGAGCATTCGCAGCTGAAATGTGATATTTAATTTTGGATTAGCAAATGCTTACGGCATTTGACTTGAATTATCTTCTGAGTGAGGATCATACTAATGATAATTCGATTCATATAGCATATTTTTCAGTTGTTTATTCCATCCCCCAAATGTTAGAAAAACTAACATATATCCCCAATATTCTTTGGAAATATATCCTTGTGCATGGTAGTAGAGAAATTAATCATATATCGCGCATCAAAAGATAGTAGGAATATTCGGTTTTTGATCCTAAACCAATTGTGAGGGAAGGCCTTATCATATATTATTGGTCTGATGCATACAAGTGCTGCTATATGCAATTTAGAAAATCTTAAACCAACACATGAGGCTTTTTTCTCATAAGCGATAGTTTAGCTGTTAATAGGAGGTATTCAATGCTAAACTAGCTTGGATATAAACCAGCATCATCAAGATGAACTATCTTGATTTCATAATCTGAATTTTATTCTCTTAATTGATAAAAGCAATTTCAAATGTCAAACTGCAGGTTGACAATAACTACACATGTAACCATCTCATATATGCATCTATAAGTAGTTCACATGATAAGTGAATGGGCCCATATTCACCTTTCATATATTTCAGAATTCAGAGGTTTTAGTCCCAACTTTAGCTGGTATAATCAATTTATTTTGAGAACAAGCAATACAAAAGAATTCTTGAAGAATCTTTTGTTCTTCAATATATGCTTATTTGAATTCTCAAATAGCTCATTTTAAAAATGGCAAATGATAACTTCAAGTTTATCATGGCATGTGCTATCTCTTAGTAAACTTCTGGTTTACTATGTCATAAACTTTTGTATTAGTAAACTTCTGATTTACTGTGGCTACTTTTGTATCAGCAAATTCCTTATTTACTGTAGCTACTTTTGCCTCAGTAAAACTTCTGGTTTACTGTGACTTCTTTTGCATTAGTAAACTTCTGGTTTAACGTGATACATGATGTAGTACAAATTGAAAAATAAGGCAGGTAACTTCTCACATGTATTTTTTTTTTACCCCCTATGATTGTGGAAACATGAAGATCTTCAATCTTCCAGTCATTTGTAGTCTTAATATAATAGTCATTTGTATTAGTAAACTTCAGGTTTACTACAACATACGTTTGACCATAATCATATAATATGAATGACATATTTGTATATAAGCTCTTCGAGAGCCTTCGTTTTATTATCCACAATCTAATATTTATCAGACACTACTGATGTCATGTGTCTTGTAGACAAGCAGTTAGCTCTTCAGGAGTTATTGATACATTTTGTACTATCAAATATTGCTCAGACACTTCTGGTATCATGAGAGAAAATCGTAATCCAATAAATAATATAAAGAAAATTCTAAATTATAAATGTAAGAAATTAAGAATTTCAGTAATTTTACCACCAACTTTGTGACGAATGTCTCCTTCAGGGAGAAATGCCATTAACATCTGAATATTTTATATCTAAGCGGCAATCACATAGTCAATACATCCTTCAGGGAAAGATATATGAGTTGTTATTTCCTTCGGGAAACTCAATAACTAACCATAATATATTAATGTGATGTAGTAGAAAGCATTCTACAAGAATGCATTTGCCTTAGAATGATACTTAATAAAATTTCCAAGATGTTTTACGTACAACAGGTACGTGCGGCAATAATTTTTATGCCACAAAATAATATTTATATCCTCTGTTATTCTAGCTCTTCAGGATGTGAATAGAGGTATTTCTTCATTCACTCCAGGGAATGAAAATGTGCTTAAAAAATAACTTTGAATAGCTCATTATTTTGTTTAAGCACGGAAAGACACACTTTCATAATATTTTCCTACTTCAGGGAAAATTTTCAATTGTGTTACTTCTCAGGAGAAAATTTAAAATATGAAATACTGAATATATATTCTCTCAATCATATTACCTCTTCTGGAGGTGAATTGTAATATATTTACACCAAGAGCGCATTCATATATTGTCACATTCACTTCAGGGAATGAATTAATATTTATCAAAAGTTCTCATCCTTCAGGTAATGGAATATAATTATCTGAAGGTGCATTAATCACACAAAATTTTGTGTTGGCTTAGAAATGCTACTTCAGGAGCAAATAGAGACATGCAAGTAATATAGAAAAATTTTCTCTAACTTATCTTCAATTGTAACCATAGAAAGCATAAATTATCACTTCTGGTGGTCATAGGCATATACCACTTCTGGTGGTTAACAAAACTTAGTTACAATGAGATATACGAAACACAACCATTTCTGGTGGTTGTATATTTCTTGCAAACTCTGCTAGAGCTTAAGTGAACCATAAAATTAAGTCATAACAAGACTTAGAAAATATGCCACTGCCGGTGACTATATTTTTTGAAAACTTCCATACTTAGCCATCAATAAAGATAAAAATAATAAATCATGGTCCCTTCTCGCAATATTTTTCTTCAGGAACAAATTTATGGCATGAACTGCTAAGTGAATCAGTTATGCTCCTTAGAGCCAATGAACAAAAATCATATTGTTAGTAGCAAAAAAACAAGAATGTCTGATATGTAGGAAGTACTAACCTTTTGAGTAGAACTCTTAATTATGGCGATTGGATCTAATTTATATCCATAAAATTTTGCAAACTCAACTCAACAAATAGTTAGTATTCAACAATATATGAAAGTGTAAAAATTAATGTCACAAGTCCTTTTGCTACAAATCTACTTCAAGATAGCAAAGCAGCAAAGGAAAATAATTTGTCGTTCATAAAGACTAAGTGATATAGTAAAACCTTTAAGCCAAACATGGAATCATTTTCATGCTTACTTTGCTAATATGGAAATAAAATACTGACGCCAAAAAAATATCAATCGTTCAACCCACTGTAAAAAGGGTAGGAATCCATAAATACAGCAATTTGATCTTACTTACAGTGAGAACAGATGCCTTTGGACGAGGATAACTATAGTAATACATCTTTCAAAGTAAGTGCTCAAGGCAGAGTCTCGTGCTGATAACGTATTATGAAATAACGACTGTAAAAAAATAAACTGAAGACAAGTATAGAGAGAGAGAGAGATTGATGCCTTATTCAATTTTCAAACTGATATACATAATGAACTGAAATCTCCTCTATTTATAGAAGAAGGAAGTTGTTGTGTAAGTTGCTACTGTAAGCTGCTACTGCAAGCTGTTGTGTAAGCTACTGCAAACTGTTGTGTAAGCTGCTACTGTACCAGATGTAGATAACTTTTTACTGAGGGTAATATTTATTCATAACTGAGTACCGAAATGATAAGCTTCTTCAGTTTATGAACATCCATAATATATATTTATAACAGTATGCGCATAAATAATTTTTAAACAATTTAGCCAAAGGACGCACGGCAAAACTGAAAGACACAACGCTTAAGCCTGCAACAACTCCCGGCTACCCAATGGTTCAGATTTGAAAAAATGGACATGGTTTTGATTGAAGTTGTTCCTCTATGCCTTTTTTTTTTCTCATCAAGTCAATATTTTTGGGTTTTTAAACTAAAACTTCAAAACAAACTTTAGGTAAGTGATTATATTTTCTTTGTGCTCAGTTTGCTAAAGAAAGATTGTGCCTTCTTCATTCTTCTAATTCAGTTTGAGATGCTTGAGTTCTATCTTTTTGAATTTAAATATATGTGTACATGCATGGGTGTGTGCGTGTGTCGGTGTGTGCATATATATATAGAGAGAGTGTATTGATTTTTTTTTTTTTTTTTTTGAGTGGGTACCTGGATTGAGATGAGAAGTTACTATCAATTTTCTAATGGTTCAACCATTGTACTATAAGCAACACTCTTCCTAAACTATTTTTGGATATATGATGGTCTGGGGTATGAAATAACCGCAACTTATTCTTGTCATTTGGTGTTTTATAATATGTTTAGCACAACATGGATTTGCTGAAGATTGATTAATGTATTTTTCTTTCCTGATTAGTAGTCATTCTTTTGTTATGATGTGCTTGATTCTTCCTTTAGCTTTGGAAAAATGGTTGCAATGCGGGAGATGAAATTAATGGCTCGCGAATACTTTTGTAGATATTGAAGATCATTAGGGGCAAGGTTATGTAAATAATGGTATTCTGAATGAAAAATAATTTGAAAAATATCAAACATTTCGTAGAACTACTTTATGCTTTGTATTATGACCATCTATACATCTCAATTATTATTGAAGTGTTGTTTCAATTACTGGATTTCAATTGCCAATGGAATAGCTGCAAAAACAATTACGACTTCTTCGCTGAGTGTTGTATGTAGTTCTTTTGGGCTAAAAACTCGTATATAATAAAATATATTTGATAATCTTGAGATCGGAGGCATAACTCTTGACCCAAAAAAAATTTAAATGTGTTTTGCCTAATTGTTCTTTGTAGTTTTTTTAGACAGCAGTTGTAGGCATGATATTTGGTGATAGTGCTTCAATTCTGAGACAATGTTGTAGTAATTTAATTAATAGTCTGTTTGGCCAAGCTTCTAAAATCAGCATATTTTGAGAAGTGCTTTTTTCAAAAGTACTTTTAAAAAAAATATTTTTGGAAAGAAACAGTAGGAGTATGCATTCGATTTATCGATTCGATTGTGACCCTTATCGATAATTACTTATCGATTATCGATTTGTACATATGCTTATCATTATCGTTTCAATAAGGTTTCGATTTTTTCGATTTCGATTTATCGATTTTTAGGACTTATCGATTACACCAATAAGAAAATTGTGGGATTCCACGGAAAGTATATCGCTATAAACACGCCTAACTATTATGGACAAAAGAAGCTAAAATAAGACGAACACCGTTTATAACATAAAAATTGTGTCAACAAGCACATGCAACAAAACTAAAGTAAGGGATCAAATGTATGTCATCAACACTCCTACCTGTTGTCTTGCATAAAAAGAAAATATTTTACTGGAAAAAAATATCTTCTCAATGTTGTAAGATACGTTTCTTGCACTTCTCCTTAATTGTGAGTTTTGACTAACTAAATGATTAACAAAATTTGCCAAGTTCACTTGTATTTTCTCTGTTTAGGGAAAATGATAGTAGAATAAAAGCATTACCGATACATAGTGTTGGAAGTCTTTGCCACCGGCTTCAATGGCAATGCTCACAGGTTGATTTGCAACAGCCTTTTGCAGTGCCTTTTCATTATTTTCAGGAACATCTTCGTACCCATCTATGGTAACAACCTTGGCATTTTTCTGTATGACACAAATGTTTCAAAAATAAATCAATATATAAAGTGAATTTAGGTCATTTCAAGAATGCAAAAGAATCCAAACTTACCCTTGACTGGTCACATTTGCCATCATGGCCTGTGTAAGGATAGTCTTCTTCAGTGTCAATTCCTCCATTTTTGATGATGAAATCAAAAGCATAGTCCATAAGACCGCCATTGCAACCGTCATTGTAGGAAGAATCGCGGGAGAGAGGGAGAAAGGTAAAAGCGGTGCTGAAAAATGGGTAAAGGAAATAATAGGGTTAGGGACTTAGGGTAAAGGAACGGGTATTATAGAATAAGAGTATATTTATCTTTTTAGTATATCTTATCGGCTTATCGATAAACCGATAACCGAAGAGGACAAAATCGAAATCAATAACTCGATAAGAAAAATTTCGAAATCGAAATCGATAAACCGATAATAAATAATTGATTCGATTTATCGATAAACCGATTCGAATGCACACCCCTAAGAAACAGTTTATGTTTGGCTAATTAATTTGAAAAACACTTTTGAACAGTAATTAGTGTTTGGCCAAGCTTTTGAAAATTGCTTCTAAGTGTATTTTTCTAGAAAGTGCTTTTTAAAAAAGTGCTTTTGAAAAGAAGCTACTTTTTTCTGCTTCTCAAAAACTGCTTCTGCTTCTCCTCAAAAACACTTATTTTCCTTCCAAGAGCTTGGCCAACAAAAGCACTTTTGGCCCAAAAAATCTTGGTCAAACAGACTATAAGACGTGTTAGTAATCCCATTTAAGAGATGGATCATAAGTTTGTGCATATATTATAAGTAATAATGAGAACTCAAAGTAGTTTTGTTGTGTACTCGAATCTAATTCAGTACACTTCGGTAAGACCGAAAAAGCCAAGGTTAGGAATGGCTTCTGAATAATCTTCACAGTAGAAGAATCTAGAAGTGGAGAGTTTAGAGAAGAAGAACAATTGGTATTAATCTCAATGAATATCCATTACAATTGATTGAACCCCTATTTATCTTTCCGGCTAACTAACTTCTCTTTCTTAACTAACTTCTAACAAACTTTTAACTACTCAACTAACTCAAGTGTAAAGACTATTTTGTCCTCAACTACTTTTTAGTATATAACAAAAAAAAATTTATATTTGCCAATTATAATTTAAACTCAAATTGAGAATGAGTATGTTTTGTTTGGTTTAGACAGAAACATAAATGATGATGCATGTTTTTTTCGGTGTTTTATTTCCTTTATATTCTTTAATGTTATTCTTTAGCCAAAAGATAATAGAGTATTTTAAAACGAGTTATTAGTTGGACATGGGATTTGTGACATGTTAACTGAAAAATATATAGTCTTACACAGTTAAACATTTCCTATCGTGTTTGAATTATACAAACTTTTTACTTATCTCTCTGGGATTCCAAATTTATTGTATACCGTGAAGAATTTGAATTTAGAAACAGCTTCTTTTGTTTTTTAAATGTTGTTTAGATGAGAATAATTGATGAATATGCCGTTTAAATTTAATTTTGATGAGAATAAATTTAATGCATATGCATACAAATATAATAATGCAAGCAGATACAACTGTATATTAATTAACTTAAGAGGGTATAGGACAAAAGGTGTAAAAATTGCGAGGGCATCTTATTTGGTCGCTCTCATTTAACCTATACCTGTTTTTTTTAAAACTTTTAATTTGTACCCACTTCTTAAATAACTCTAGCTCCCCTTTCCTCGCTGAGCTGNCCCCCCCCCCCCGCTAAGTGTCCTTGTCCCCAAGGACAAAGGTAGGAAACTGTTGTTTGAAGTTGTAAGCATCAATCCATGTACTGTCATCTGTTGAGCAGTTGAACCATTTAACCAAGAACTATGTCACAATTCTATTCCCTTTGGTAATCACCCTCGATTCCAATACTTACTCAGGCTCCAATACAATGTAACCATGAGGTGAAAGAGTCACTGGTAGATCACCAATCACAGGCCTATCCCCAATGTGTTTCTTGAGCTGGGACACATGAAAGGTAGAGTGGATCTTAGCATGGGCAGGTAGTGACAACTGATAGGCTACAGACCTCGCCCTTTTCAGAATCTGAAATGGTCCAAAATACTTGGGACTTAGCTTGTGATAGGAGTGACCTTTTAAGGACATTTGTCTGTAAGGCTGCAATCTTACAAACACCATATCTCCTACTGCAAATTCTCTAAAAGACCTCCCTTTATCAGCCTGTGACTTCATCCTTGACTGAGCTAATTGCAAATGATGCTTCAAGAGCCTGATAGTACTCTCCCTTGCCTTCAAACTCTGATCAACCTCATCCACCAGTGAGCTATAGGTAACATAGGGCATGTGAATAGGTGGTTTCTGGCCATATAAAACTTCAAAGGGAGTGAATTTGGTAGCAGAATGGTAGGTTGTATTGTACCACCACTCTGCTACGAATAGCCAGTGTCTCCAGTCCTTAGGTCTGTCATTGCACATACATCTTAGATACCCCTCTACACATTTGTTCATTGCCTCAGTTTGGCCATCTGACTGAGGGTGATAGGTTGTTGAGTGGTGAAGTTGAACTCCCTGTACTTCAAAAAGGGATTGCCAAAATTTTCTTAGAAAAACCACATCTCTATCCTAACAATAGTCTGGGGTAACCCATACAATTTGTAAACATTCTCCATATAAGCTTGAGCTACAGATGCAGTTGTATAAGGGTGTTTCAAGCTGATAAATGAGCATACTTACTCAGTATATCCACCACGACTAGGATCACTGATTTATTGAGTGACTTAGGTAGTCTCTCAATAAAATCCATAATGATATCTTGCCATACTTTGTCTGGTATTGGCAAGGGCTGAAGCAAACCTGGACTGCTTACATTTTCACCTTTACATCTTTGGCAAACATCACACCTCCTTATGTGTTCATATGCATCATTATTCATCTTCTTCCAATAGTACAGTTGTTGTATTCTCTGCAATGTTTCTTGCATGCCTGAATGTCCTCCCATTGCACTGTCACGTAGAGTCTCCAGTATATGTCCCCTTAGGTCTTTATCAGCCCCTACTACTATTCTCTCTTGTCTATATAGAATTCCATCTTTTAACATATACATAGGTTTAGACAAAGGGTCTTGAAATAACTGAGTGATCAGTGCCTGCATTTGACTGTCACCTACATAAGATCCCTTGACTTTGTCTGTGAAATCAGAATACACATAGGACAATGTCAGCAGTTGTGGTTGACTCTCAGGTAATCTAGAGAGAGCATCTACCACTAAATTCTCCTGTCCCTTCTTATATACAATAGTGTAGTCATACCCCATCAGTTTAGCTAGCCATTTTTGCTGGCTAGGAGTAGAAATGCTCTGCTCCAGCAAGTATTTGAGACTTTGATGACCAGTTATGACAGTAAAATGCCTTCCAATTAAGTAAGGCCTCCATTTCTGAATAGCAGCTACTATAGCCATCATTTCCCTCTCATATACTGATAGCAGTTGATGTTTAGCACTCAAAGCCTTGCTCATATAGGCTAAGGGGTTCCCCTTTTGCATCAACACTGCACCAATTCCTACTCCAAGCATCAGTTTCAATGACAAACTCTTCACCAAAATCAGGAAGAGCTAGTACATGTGTGGTAGTCATTGTTGTCTTCAATTCTTCAAATGCATTATTAGCTGCCTCATTCCATATGAAACTATCCTTCTTAAGTAGTTCAGTTAGAGGCCTAGCTATTACTCCATACCCTCTCACAAACCTTCTATAATAGCCTGTCAAACCTAAGAAACCTCTCAATTCCTTGGCTGACTTAGGAACATGCCATTCTATCATGGCTTTCACCTTGCCAGAATCAGCAGTGACCCCAGCTTAGCTAATCACATGCCCCAAGTAGTCTACTTTTGTTTGTCCAAACTGGTACTTGCTCAACTTAACAAATAAGCAATTATCATTCAGCAGCTTAAATGTTATCTCCAAGTGTATTAAATGTTCAGACCAAGAGGAGCTATACACTATTCCCATTAGCCACAAATATAGAAAAAGTTGGAATTCTATCCAATCTACAACCCAACTTGTTGGCAATTTCTAGGTCCATAAAGTTGTGTGTGGATCCGGAATCAATCAAAACATGTACTACCTTTCCCTTTACTCCTCCTCTAACCCTCATAGTCCTATAGTCAGTGGTGCCGTCAAGAGCATGCACTGACATTTGAGGACTTAGAGTCGATTCTTCCCCTTCAATTAACTCAGTCAATCCTTCCTCCATTTCCCACTCTTCCATATCTTCATCCACTTCAAGGATGAATAACTGCTTATTTTTATTATATTTATGCCCAATGACATACTTCTCATCACACCAATAGCACAAACCCTGTGCTCTCTTTTCATCCATCTCTGCAGGAGTCAACCTCCTTGAAGCCTTCATAGTAGGTCGACTAGAGTTAGTCAACAACATGTTCCCCTATGTTCCCCTGCTACTAGAATTACTTGCATTTGGATAGTAGTTCTTTGATGGCCAAGAGGAATGAGGAGTAGGAAGCAGAGGTCTAGAACTCATTGAAGTAAACTGATTTTGTTCTCTCTGTAATTTCAAGGATTGTTCAGCTAATCTAGCTAAATTATAGGCCCTCATAAGAGTTCGAGGGGCAAGCATGCGTACTTGCACCTCAATATCTGGCCTTAGACCTTTCAAAAAACAACTGATCGAGCACTCTTCACTCAACTCCACTTGATTTATCATTCCATCAAACTTATCTAAGAATTCCTGGACAGTACCAATTTTCTTTAAAGAAATCAATTCAGCCATAGGATCATCATACAAATTATCAGCAAACCTTAACCGGAGAGCTCGAACATAGTCATTCCAATTTGGAAGTCTGCCCAACCTCGCCTTCAACATCGATTTATGCCATTGCAAAGCTCTTCCCTCCAAGTTAATAGAAGCTAATGTCACCTTGCTCTCCTCCAGACTTTTATCCGCATCAAAAAATTGTTCACACCTATAGATCCACTCATTCAAATCCTCACCCCTAAACTTTGGAAATTCAACACGTGAATATCTAGTTCCCACTGTGTAATTGTGATTGTGATCTTCATGGTGGTCATATCCTCGATTACCCCCATTCTCACTCATGCATCGAGCCGTCATTGCTGGATTAGTCGCCATTGCTGGATTAGTCATCATTGCTGCAATTAACTGTCTAATTTCCCTCATCGCTTCCTCTTGCCTTTCCCCCAAAGTTCGAACTTGTTCCTCGTGCCTTTTTCCGATGGATCGTATCTGCTCGCGAAGCTCATCCAGCTCCCGTCTCACCTCGCCGTTCCTCGTCACAGTTTCTGGCATGATTACGTTCCCAAATTCGACTACTCTAATACCAATGTTGTGTACTTGAGTCAAATTCAGTACAATTCGGTAAGACCTAAAAAGCCAAGGTTAGGAATGGCTTCTGAACAATCTTCACAGTAGAAGAATCTAGAAGTGGAGAGTTTAGAGAAGAAGAATAATTGGTATTAATCTCAATGAATATCCATTACAATTGATTGAACCCCTATTTATCTTTCCGGCTAACTAACTTCTCTTTCTTAACTAACTTCTAACAAACTTTTAACTACTCAACTAACTCAAGTGTAAAGACTATTCTGCCCTCAACTACTTTTTAGTATATAACAAAAAAAAATTTATATTTGCCAATTATAATTTAAACTCAAATTGAGAATGAGTATGTTTTGTTTGGTTTAGACAGAAACATAAATGATGATGCATGTTTTTTTCGGTGTTTTATTTCCTTTATATTCTTTAATGTTATTCTTTAGCCAAAAGATAATAGAGTATTTTAAAACGAGTTATTAGTTGGACATGGGATTTGTGACATGTTAACTGAAAAATATATAGTCTTACACAGTTAAACATTTCCTATCGTGTTTGAATTATACAAACTTTTTACTTATCTCTCTGGGATTCCAAATTTATTGTATACCGTGAAGAATTTGAATTTAGAAACAGCTTCTTTTGTTTTTTAAATGTTGTTTAGATGAGAATAATTGATGAATATGCCGTTTAAATTTAATTTTGATGAGAATAAATTTAATGCATATGCATACAAATATAATAATGCAAGCAGATACAACTGTATATTAATTAACTTAAGAGGGTATAGGACAAAAGGTGTAAAAATTGCGAGGGCATCTTATTTGGTCGCTCTCATTTAACCTATACCTGTTTTTTTTAAAACTTTTAATTTGTACCCACTTCTTAAATAACTCTAGCTCCCCTTTCCTCGCTGAGCTGAAGTTCGTCAGTTAAGCTGAAGTTCGCCAGTTACAAAGACAAAACTTCAGCATACGGGGCTGAAGTTCCCTAGTTACAAAGACAAAACTTCAGCATACGGGGCTGAAGTTCCCTAGTTACAAAGACAAAACTTCAGCTCTAGAGCTGAAGTTTTCCCAGTTACAAACTTCAGCTCTAGTTTCCCAGTTATAAAGACAAAAACTTCAGTATACGGGGCTGAAGTTCCCCAGTTACAAAGACAAAACTTCAGCTCTCCCCAGTTATAAAGACAAAAACTTCAGCTCTAGAGCTGAAGTTCCCCAGTTACAAAGACAAAACTTCAGCATACGAGGCTGAAGTTCCCCAGTTACAAAGACAAAAACTTCAGCTCTAGAGCTGAAGTTCGCAAGCTACTTCAGGCCCGCCTACTAGAATGCTGAAGTTTTGCGTGATTGTCTTTGCTACTTCAGCCCCGTATGCTGAAGTTATGCGCAAAAGCGGGTACACTTTCAATTTTTTTTACAAAGCGGGTATAAGTTAAAACGTGACATAAAAAGCGGGTACGGATGCAAAAGCCCCGACAAAAGGTAGTAGCATATCTTCTTTGACAATTGAAATTATACAGAAAAAAATAAAAAGAAAGAAAAAATCTCCATGTACAGATAGTTTTCAAGAAGTTGCAGCAAAGGATGCAGAGCCATAAGACAGTACAACGTTGCATAAAAGTGCTAGCCTCAGTACTACTACCATATTTGGTGTAATATTTTTTTGCATAAGTTATTATAATATTTGGTTTCTAATTTTATTTTCTACTACCATATTTGAATGTAATGTTTTTCTGCATAAGTTAGTATAATATTTAGTTTCTTATTTTATTTTTCATGTAATTAATATCCGCATAAGCTATATAGAAATTTATGTATGACTTTATGCGGCATAAAATGTAAAATAAGAATATGAGAACTAGTAATTCGTGAATTAAAATAATGAAATAACAAAAATAACCCTTACAGTAACCACAAGTTAATTTTGTTAAAATAATAAACATATATTATAAGATATCCATTAATATATAATATTTTTTAGTATAATAAAGCTAAATTAATTTCAATAGAAAATAATTTCTAAATTACAATAATTCATATATTGCCAATCCCTCAATTATATTCTTTGAATTAATAATCATTGCATTACATTAATAATTCTTGTACCACTAATCCTTACATAATGCATTATAATCGCTACAATATATTTGTATAACTTGCTTCTAAACTAAACGACACCTAACAAAAAAAAATTCACAATAAGAGAGGAAAACAAATTGATTAATAAGAAAAAAATTGAGGATTTTTAACAACAAAGAATTAGTTGAGAAACTTGAGGACTTCGTATGATTCGTCATGTGTATGTATAAAATTTGATACACAGATTTCCTTAAGCAGCATGTCAGCATACTTTGGCTTTGTTCCCCTGCTACACTTTTGAAAATACTGTGTCCCGAAGACACAAGATGTTAACCTCACCAACAAAGAAAAGGAATTAGCTAGAAAAAGAAGTGAACTAAGCAACGAAAACGTTGCACTGAGATATTATCAACAAATTTATTATAATTCCTTAAAGTTAAAAAGTGAAAGGAAGAAACAAAAATTATCTTATTTTTTACTGCACTGTTCTGTTCATGCCATCAAGAAAACCAAACCAAGTGCCTTTCATACACTGAAGACCGTCCAGGCTTATATAGTAAAATAAATAGCCTCAACTTTAATGATGGGGAGGAAAAGACACGAAGAACTTGAGAACCAATGGTAATTTAGTATACACAATAAATGATATGGTAATAACTTTTACACAATGAATTTTTATATGTAACGTATAAACTATGACATTAAATATGGGAAGGGTAGTAACTTATACAAAATGAATTTATATGGGAGTTATTTTGTGTAAAAATATCTTAAATAAGGGATGGGGAAAAGAAAAATATTATTAATTACTTAAACGAAGAAGAAATGCAAAAAAAAAAAGGAGAAAATAGATAAATAGGATCCTTAACCAAAGAGAGGTGCCAACTAATATCCTATTTTCCCAACTTTATATATATAGATAGATGCTGGTGGATCACTGCGAATTTTGTTTCATGATCATAGGTTCCTATTATACTTTTGCTTAAATTTTTTAGTATTGTCCTGGGCAGTAAAGTAACTAAAGTTAATTGACCTCAAATCTTTACAAAGAGTAACTTGTATATGAAGGTGTAGAGAGGTATCTTGTGTTCATAATTCAGAACCTGGGGCAGAATTTGGTGCGCTACAAATAGTGGTGGTTGAAAAAGATTTCAGAAGAGAAAAAATCATTTTGATAGGTGAATTCTAGTGTATAAATAGGACGGATGTGATTGTCTATTCGCATTTTTTCAGGATTACTGGTTGATTAGCTTATATAAAAGACAACTGAATATTCTAATATCTGAAATTCTGAAGACCGTATCTAAATATCAAAATTGACTGAATAATAGGAATGGCAAATTAGCAACGTACTTTCGCTTTTACTTCTATAAGCTTTTCCTCCTGTTACATGTCCGTTTTTGTGTATGTTGATACATTATTTTTGTTCCTAATATATATATTTTCCATTATTTCTTTGTAAGAAACTCAGTTACTTTAGTCAAAAATCCTTAATATTGGATTATATCTACCATAACATATTTTATATAGTGAACTTTAGACAAAATATATAAAGACCCAATTAAACTTGTCTAGAAATCATGTTTGCACACTTAAACTAAACGGACGTTTCTTTACCTTCCTCCTCTCCCCTAAACACACCAGAAGTGAATTATTTTCCACCTTAACAGCTGATGTGGCAACAAAATTGGAAGAAAAAAATTAAAAGCACGTACATACTAAAAATAAAAATAAAAAGGTAGGGCCCATCTTCTTTCTCCTTCTTATTCCTCAACCCCTCGTACCTTTCTTCTTCACATGTAGTGCAGTAAAATTTTGAAGCTTTAGAGGAGCAGCAGAGGAAGCATTTGATGAAGATTCAAGCGAAGGGAGTGTTGTTGAAGCATCCAAAGATCATAGCGCTTCGGTGGTTTTCCGGCTGAGCCACGACGAGTCGAGGCAGATGGATACTTTTTTTTTACGGCTAGTGGTAAATCTACGAGGATGACCACAGTATCATTTACCAGAGATCTGAGACGGCAGACGGTGCCGAGGTTATTGGAAGATCTTGAATCGGTTAGCCAAGAGGAGAAAGAAGTGATTGAATCGCGATTAAGCACATGTATTCTCCCAATCTGAAATCTAGGTGGGGTATTCTTGTGGTTCAATAGTGGTAGCTGTTAGCTAAGAAGGAAGATCGAGAGGCTCTCGACTCGACATGCAGCGGTAATTTTCGACGTGGAAAAGAGAAAGAGTACAAATTACAAAAGATGGAAAATTTTGACGTGGCGTGACATGGTGCTGACATGGCGCGCGTGAAAAGCACCTTATATTGTAAAATCGGTATTAGTGTTTTAGGGAGGAAAATAATTCACTCCAAATATGTTTAGGGGGTAAAGAAACTCTCGTTGAGTTTAAGTGTTTAACCTATTTTTTTGGACAAGTTCAGAGGAAACTTTATGTATTTTCCATTAACTTTATGATATATTTTTAAGAGGGATATCAATATCAAAAACAATCGTATTATGACAAAACAACCTAAACTGATGAAAAAAGCATACAGCATGAATAATTCATAGGGAAGTATTAGATGAGAAACATTTCATTTCATGTATGCACATCATAAAATCAAGTATTATTATCACATATATCTAACTAAATAAATAAGATATTCCCTTTGCCGTCCTACTTACTCAAAATGCTCTTCCCTCTCTCTACTCCCTCTGAATTCTTACATGATCTTTATACTTAATAAGTTGCTTCAATGGATATTCCAGATAGTACACTTATTACCATAAACTCCAATAGCATACATATTATTAGAGACAAAGATCCACCTGATATTGGCCAAATACACCTAGATGATACGCACACAAATAGTTGGCCTCGAACTTTTCTACAAGCACTGGCTAGCAATGATCAAATAACTCGCTCCAATGGATCTGAGCGTGTGGAACAAAACATTAACTTGGAGGACGAAATCCTAAACGAAGGTCAAGATGAGGAAATATTTATCCCCATCACAACAGAGGACAAATGTCGGTTATATACACCTTGGCTAAATTTTATCATAGTAAAGGTATTTGGGAGGAAGATTACGCATCAAATACTGCAAGCTAAGTTAATTGCCTTATGGAATTCTACGGAAAAAATAGCGCTAACAAATTTAGGTTCGGGCTTTTTCTTAATAAAATTTCAACAAGAAGAAAACTTGACTAAGGCGCTGCATGGAGGACCATGGTTTGTCTTAAACCATTTTCTGTCCGTCAGGCGATGGGAGCCGAAGTTTATTGCTTCTGCAACACAGTTAACATACTCTGCAATATGGGTGCGATTGCCAGAACTACCTACTGAGTTCTATGATGAACAAATATTACACAAAATTGGTTCTAAACTCGGTAGATTACTCAAGGTCGACACCTGCACATCCACAACTGCACGTGGTAGATATGCTCGAATATGTATTGAAGTAGCATTGGAGAAGCCCCTTAAAACACATATTCTACTAGGTCATCATAGGCAGGATCTACTTTACGAAGGACTAAATATTCTATGCAAAAACTGTGGTCACTTTGGCCAGGCAACTGAAGCATGCTCAAAGATTCACACACAACAATCTGTGCAAGGAGCCTCAACCAGTACGTCTACTATAACGCCACATACAGAGATACCAACATCTAATTGGAAGACAGTCCAGTTTTCAAAGTTTGTCGGTAGAGGTAAGTCCATAAAATAGACAGGAAACTATAGGGCAGCTAATGAGGCGGCAGAAGGTCCAAAGGTGACCAAAGGTAAGATTACTACCACTACTGGGCCTCTAACGGCCCAAAATTTGCACATTAATCCTCCCATAACCTATGCTAATCACAACACCCCTTCTAATAAGTTTGAAGTTTTAATGGACCTAGATTTAGGCCCAACACAAATTAATGAGGAGACCCAACTAGTTAGCCCAAAATTAACACAAGAGACAAAGGGTAATCTATTAACAGGTTTTGATAAAGACAAGAATGGTAATGTTCATACACTTACCCATAAGAGTAACCCATTGATTGAAAATCTTGACTCATTGAACCCCAGTCAAACTAGAGCCTTTCCTCCTATACCCATGCCATCACTCCCCAACATGACACATCACTCATCCATATCAGATCATGAGTTGTTACCATGCAACAACCAATCAACTCCTACCATGCCCACCTTATCACATGCACACACTATGGCTAGTGGAATACACGAAAGCACTAGTCATCCTAATTTGCATGCCACAGTAACCNAACCTATAACCCCCCTAGTCCCACCAAGTTCCCATGCTCCACAAATAATTACTCCCCATGTGATAATCACACTCACAACACTACAAGTTTAAAGCCTACAAATATTTCCTCCTTAGATGTATACAACCCCACCACTGATTTCCCTAACCACACGACCACATCTATTGCCACAGAACAAACTACTACTTTCAATAACCATGCAACGACCCTCTCTAACACACTCTGCCAACAACACTCCCAGAAACAACCTGGACAACAACCAGTTATTTCATCTTCCTCGATTGAACATGCATGGATCTCCCATGTCCCAGGAAAAAACACCACTGGTTTACACATCTCAAACGGAGATGATGGATTTTCCTCTACAGTCTTGGTTAGAGATGGGACTACAGGGCCATGCACTAGTCTTTAAGATGAAAATAAATGGCCAGGAAGTAATCTTGCTAATGCAGAACCCATCTCATTTAGCGGAGATAGTAACGGAAGGAATGAGACTAGGAATGGAGGCAGTGGCTCAGAATCAATGGTACACCAACCACCAGCCATTCATGCTGGAGTACCTTACTCCACCTCCCACTCCTACCTCATGGATGTCGTCCATGCAGACCCACCATGCAACTCCCCAACATCTCTCCAACCTTATTCCATTTTATCCTCCACACCATATGGGCCAGGTATATGCACCATGGTTTCAGAACCTAACATCCTTCAACCCACTAGCACCATACTCGACTCCAGGCAGCCCATTGGAGGCACTGACCCCACCAAACAGCCCTTCCTCTCCTCAACCTCCATCTCCTCAAGAACTCGACATAGATACAAGGCACGAGCTGGCCCAAATTTTGGAGGAGTTAAGCGAGACCAGGACAGAGTTTTTATGGCTGACAAGTGTTCACTTCTTCAACCTCAAAAAAAGGTATGAAAAAAAGTTTATCCTCAAATGTCCACCGGAGTTGATAAGATGCAGTCTCAATTTCAAAGTCAATACAAATCTAGCAGCAGGAAAATATGCAATGTTAATAATTCCCACTCTCCCTCCACCATCTATTCCAGTGGAGATTCCAGTTCAGACGACTCAGCAGGAGGAGGTTCTCCTGAACCCCAGTTCCCCGACAAACGTTCCTTTGGTTAGAATCATGAATATCCTTGTATGGAATTGTAGGGGGTCACACAATCCTGAATTTAGACGTCATTTTAGGTCACTTCTGGACAACCATAGACCTGCCCTTGCTGTCTTGTTGGAAACTCACATGCACGATCACAGTAGGCTTAGGGATGCCTATCAATTCACAAACATGGCACAGGTCCCTGCTAATGGTCTTATTGGATGGTTAGTAGTGTTTTGGAATGAAGAGCATATCAAAGTGGAAGAGCTTAGGATGACTGAGCAGGAAATACATTGTATTGTCCACGTAAGTCCTTCAAAACCAAAATGGATGTTCTCTGCTATTTACGCTAGTACAATTGCTTCTTTGCGTTCTAATCTTTGTGATCATATGATGTTTATGCATGATAACTATTGTATGCCATGCGTGATTGGGGGAGACTTTAATGAAATATTATTTTCTAGTGAGAAATTTGGTGGTCTGCCACCTAGTGCTAACAGGATAGACAAGTTTAGTAGGTGTATTAATTATTGGAATCTAGTTGACTTAGGTTATACGGGTAGTAAGTTCACCTGGACAAACAACCGTAAGCACAAGCATATTATATTAGAAAGGCTAGATAGATTTTTCGCAAATTATGACTGGATAAAAATGTTCCCAGAAGCTAAGGTACATCACCTACCTAGAACATATTCTGATCATTGTCCTTTATTACTATCTTTGGACAATTACATTAAAATACCTTCAAAAGTATTTAGGTTTGAACATATGTGGGTTACTCATCCACAATTCCAACAATTGGTTGAGCAAGTTTGGGCACAGGAACCTTAATATAATTCAATCTACAAAAAATTTCCAAGAAGTTGTCACTGTTTGGAATAAGGATGTGTTTGGTAACATCTTTGCACGTAAAAAAAATTATGTTGGCTCGTCTCAAAGGGCTACAGTCTTTTTATAAGTATCCCCACAGTGTGTTCTTGAAAAACCTGGAAGTAGAATTGAATAATGAGTTTAGTAATATACTTAGAATGGAGGAGGACTTTTGAAAATTAAAATCACGGTTTACTTGGCTTAATAATGGTGATGCTAACACTAAATTTTTTCACATGTCCACCTTACATAGAAGAAGAAGAAACAGAATCATTTATTTGCAAGATAAGGTGGGTAATTGGCACTATGACCAAGCTGATATTAATAACATTATATAGGATTTCTACAACCAATTATTCACCACTGACCAAGCTAAGTCCAAACTATTAATTAACACCAATCCTCCACCTCATCTTATTAATATTTAAAACATTAAACATGCCATTGCAAGATATGAAAATTACAAACGCTATTAATAGTTTTCAACCCTATAAAGCACCAGGACCAGATGGGCTACATCATTACTTTTACCAAAAATACTGGCATATATAGTAGGAAACAATGTAAGAAATTTTGTCATAACACTTTCATGGCCAATTCAATTCCTCAACCAGTGAATAAAACATATATTTGTTTGATTCCGAAAGTTAAAAACCCTCTATCCAACAGCATCGGCCTATTAGCCTTTGTAACACTAGTTATAAGCTGATTACAAAAATTTTAGTTAATCGCCTTAAATCTATTATACCCCACATAATAGGCCCAACACAAACAAGTTTCCAGCAGGGTAAAAGAGCATCTGACAATGCTATCATAGTACAAGAAGCTTTATCATACTTTCATAAAATGAAAGGAAAAAAAGGCTATATGCTACCAAAACTAGATTTAGAAAAAACTTTTGACCGGTTAGAGTGGTCATTCATAAAACATACCCTAACTTATTTTAGATTTCCCACACACACTATTACCTTAATTATGTTTTGTATTACCACAACTTCTACTTCAATACTTATAAATGGATCTCATACTCCTTACTTCACACCTACAAGGGGTATCAGGCAGGGAGACCCTTTATCCCCTTACATTTTTATTATATGTATGGAAATGTTATCTAGATACATAAATCTCTCGGTGGACCACCTTCAATGGTCACCAATTAGTTTGTCTCAATCAGGTCCTAAGCTATCCCATCTATTCTTTGCAGATGACTTGCTTCTTTTATCTAAAATAACTCCTACAAGTTGTAATGCTATCACTGATGTGTTAAATACGTTTACCACTCTCTCAGGTCAAAAAATAAATTTTGAGAAATCACGGATTTTTTCTCAAACAACTGCAATAGCCATGACAAGGAATTAGCCTTAAGATGTTTTCAAATATCATAAGGTAAACAGTTTGGCAAGTACCTAGGCTTTTCATTATTCAACGCAAAACCTACGAATACTGATTTCCAATTTCTCCTTGACAACTTTAGATCAAAATTGGCGGATTGGAAGACTAACTTCTTAACTCTAGCAGGACGTACTACTCTCATTAAATCTACTCTTAATAACTTGCCTAATCATATAATGCAGTACATTAAGCTGCCAACCAACATTATCAAAAGAATGGAACAGTACCAAAAAAAATTTCCTTGGGGTACCACTCCATCAAAAAAAAAAGTACACCTTATTAAATGGGAAAAAATAACTCAATCAATCAAAGACGGGGGACTAGGTATCCAAAAACTTAAAATCAAAAATATTGCCCTACTAGCAGGATTAGCATGGCGAGCTTTCCATAATCCTAACTCTCTATGGGTTAAAGTCCTTACTAATAAATATCTTTACAAGAAACCTAATTCTTATACATCGGCTACATGGCGCAATATACTCCAAGGTTGGCATGACTGTCAGCAGGGTCTACAATGGCATATCGGAACGGGTAATCATATTAAGTTCTGGACGGACAACTAGGTAAAAAATGGGACAACCCTAAGGTCACTAATTCAGGGTCCCTTTACATGTAACACAAGCAACACTACCGTAAGTAGGCATCCATAGTCATAATGGATGGGCTTGGTCAAAAATCCCTTTTGAGTTACCGCTTGAAATAAAAGCTTTAATACAAAACCAATATATATCAAGATATAGCAAGAACTCGGACAAAATTTATAGGGGTTTAACTAGCACCGGGAATTTTACTATTAATTCTATGTACCAAAGTATTCGTAGCCAAGGTTTTACAAATAACGTCTCTTCTTACAATTTTAAATGGATTTGGGATCTCCCTGTCCACCCAAAGATTAGGTCTTTTATTTGGTTACTATGCCATGACAGGCTACCTACTCTACACAATCTTCATAAACGAAAAATAGTTCATACTTGTACGTGCTCTAACTGTTTTCTAAAGGATGAAAATAGCCATCATGTTTTTTTGAAATGTTTTAGGGCAACACAATATTGGTCCAGCATTGGAATGGAAAATTATATAAACACATTATTACACATTACAGATCCTCAAAATTGGCTCAAACAACTTATCTACTACGACAATAACAAATTCCCCAATAAAATAAATCCTAAAAATTTTTTAGCATTAAGTCTCTGGAACTTGGACTACTAGAAATAAAAATCTTTATGAAAGGGCCAATTCCTTAGTTAAGATTAGTACCACAATTCACCTTGCAACGGAATACTGCTACTTAGCACATCGTATAACAAGCCCCAAATACGTAGTAAAATACCTCTAAATTGGATACCACCGGCGCCCAATATATATAATCTCAACACAGATGGAGCGAAAAAAATTTCTTCTACAAATGGTATTGGGGGTGTCATTAGAAATAACAAAAGGGATTGGATAAAAGGATTTGTGGGTAATATGCCTAAACAAAGCAGCTTAGCAACATAATTGTATGCACTCCTTCAGGAGCTCATGTTGGCGAAGGAGCACAACCTCATGCCACTACATGTAGAACTTGAGGCCATCACCTTACTTATTATCGATAACTGCCACTTAGCTAACCTCTTATGTGATTGCAGGCACCTACTGAAGGAACTCCATGACCCGCTTGTTACCCATGTATACAGAGAATAGTACAAACCTGGGAAGAAGATAAGCATGGATTCTCTCTTTTGCGCACCATAAATCAGAGTCCAGGCCAACATATCTTCTTCAATATCGCATTAACAAATAGCAACAATACTTTAGCTTGTAATGTTACGACTAGTATGAGTTGTATTACTAGCAGTAGTATGGGTAGGATAACAACTAAGGAACACCCCTCTCTGTATGCGATGATTTAAGTTATATATATAATATTTCGCTATTTACCAACAAAAAAAAAACTAAATAATAATTTTTTATTTTTGTAGATGCAGACAATCAATCATGACCTCGACAAATAAGTTTCATGTGGCAATCCACACTGCTCATTCATAGGGACTTTTACGTTATTCTTTTTATTATTTACTCAAATCTTTTTTTAAATAATATTGATATTTTTTTTACAATATCGTGTGTTACAAAACTTGGCGTACCACGTGCAATGCACGTACTGAAAGACTAGTTAGAAATTAGTTGTCATATCAAAAGTTATTACTAACATGGGATAACATTATAAGATTTATGTCCTTTTACGTTGGTTTTTGGGATAGAATTAATGATTATCAAGGGCATTCCTATTTCTGGGAAAGTTTTGGATTTATGAATGACGAACAATTGCAAAAGCATTTGCTAAAAATGTTTTTAGTAATCAAGAACGAAAATTGGGGGCTTGAAGACGATCAGTCTCAACCAGTTGTAACATTTAGCCACTTCATAATAAGTTGGACAAAAATACCCCTAAACTAAACACAAAAACCTCCGCTTCTTTTCTCGACTGTCAATTCTCATAACCAGCAATAGGGGTGGCATAGTTAAAAGAAAATAGTTAACCGTCCATATTATCCACTAAAAAATGGGTTGGATAATGAACTTTATAAAAACGGGTCAAATATGGATAAGAGTCATATTATCCATTTAGAAATAATGGATAATCAATAGGTAACTAATGGATAACCAATCAGTCTAACTTTTACATTTGTAAAGCCTCAAATTGAGGGTTCCTCAAGTTAGAAAGACTAAGAATTCTCCCAAAAGCGATCATATGCAAGAAGGCATGGATAATTTGGTTACCCATATTATCCGCATGTTAACCCGTTTTTTATCTGTATTAAATATGGGTCGGGTCGGATAATTTATCTATTTTTCATTACACGTTTACAACCCGAAGCAGATCCAACCCGGCCCGCCCGTTTGCGACTCCTACCCAGCAACAATGGAGTTCTGTATTGCTATAGAAAGAATTTCATATTAATTGAGGCAACATTCACAGTTCTTGATCCAATCTTAGGAGTGTTTCCTGCACAATACATATCCAGGTTTTATTTTTAGCATACCAACTAATAAAACTCATAGGGAAACAAGTGATTTGATAGAACAAGTACCCACATGAAGACTAAACGAATTGGCCATTAATTAGAAGCTTCGTGTAATTAAATTGGAGTAATTAATTCGTCATATACCTGTTGACACCTTGGTTCCTTAGCTTCCTGATTATTTTCATTAATTAAACAAAAAAAAGTTAATTAAAAACTGAAGGAAAGAGTCTCTGAGTTCGTGATTCTACCTCCATTCGGAACTCAAGGAGAGTGTTATGGAATTTGTGGTTCTACAATAAAAGGTGTTTGGGAACTAAGGATAGTGTCATAAAGTTCGTGATTCTATAATTGACATGGTCTTAGAATTAGGAGCTTAAAGATAGCATCATGGAGTTTGTAATCGAGCATTCATATTAATTACAAAACTTCCTGAAACAGTCGATGAAGTATATTATACATGTACTTTCCTAATAACATATAGTCGATCAAGTACGGGGCATATTATAATATCTTTTCCAACTGCTGGTCTGATCATCCATTTCTAATGGAAAAAGAAACCTTATAATCTGATCATCCAAAAGTGACTAGCCTGCCTAATTTTGTAATCACCAAATTTCTCCATACGACATCTAAAAAGAAGCACACACCAATAGGCACTAATTAAGCAAAGGACTAAAAATAAACACTAGCAAATAATACCTAAGTTGAGACGGAAAACTGCAGGTTTGTGCTACGCTTTGAAACTTTTTCTAACTAATTAATATAACCCCCCGATCTTTTCTTGTTAATATTTCAAATGGAATTATGTAACATTACACATTTTTTCATGAACCAGTTTTGGATCTCATTTTCAAATACTTTTCCACCTTTTGCCAAGTGCAGTAATTTGGAAGGTGCAATCATACATACATCACTTAAAAGAGCAGATTATAATAATAATAAGCGTATTACTACATTTGGATCCTAAAAAAACTTACTAAGCCAACTGTATGGTGAAAGAATATTAAGGTACAAAACACAATAGTATTTCAAACTCATCATCTATGACAGGTTGAAGCGCCAATAGATTTAAGCTTCAATTACCATATACATGAGCAGTGAGATATCTCTTGCATTCTTCCCACAGTAATCCACTCCTCCATGTATCCACCAAATGATTGCACGGAATGTCAGGATGATGAACCAATTCAATGGAGTTGTGCTGCTGCAACTCAATGACAAATTGGTAATAATGATATTGCTTCTCAATCTTCCTCATCAGAATTGTCAAATTTTATTTTTGTAGCCTTTGGAGCATTTGCATCTATTTCTCTAAAATGAGCACCATAGAGCTTTGATTCCTGCAAACAGCAACTCAACAATGTAACAAAGAATATGTGCACTAGAGAATTAGCAATACAGGGTAAGGGGAGAGCGGAGAAAAAGCTTTAGTTGACCAGTTACTATTCACATGTGTCAGCAAACTATATTCTTTGTTATTATCATTTGTTCATCACTTTTCACAGAGACAAATTGTGCAAGCAAGGAGAGAGTCGAACACAAATGTTATTCTTCCGGAGGTGATAGTAAACGATAATAACATAAGATCCAGGGCTTCCTGCCCAAAGTCGATAACACACCATACTCTTCTCTTTCTTTTTGGATAAGTCACACCATGATTTTTCTTTTTCTGCCGATTCCATTTGCAACCAGAGCACATTGTAGATACAACTTCGTTTTTATTATATCAAGAACTAGCCTAATCCTATGTTCAGTTCCTCATTTAATTGGGAAAAGGGCTGATCTTGAGGGTTCTCTACTTCATCTACAACTACACTGCTTGTCGCCCTTCCACTCCCTGGAAAGAGTTCCTTCAAAATAGTTTCATTTTCCAGTCATCTAAGTGCAGAAACCTCCATAAGCCCCCTCAGAAAGCTGCTGCTCTTTTTTGGCTCAACCCAAGTACACATCTAAGATGTTAAAGTAGATTGTCCAATATAAATCCATTCTCTTAAAAGTTCTCAACCATACAAATCCCCACAAGGAGACCCAAGGTTCGAACCCCAGGAGACTGACATTAGATGAATTTTTCCCATTTGTCTCAGCCATGGAAGAAGAGTTACTGTCAGGATTGCATAACTAACAACGGATGAAACACAAGACGCTCCATCAAAGTGAGGAAACAATTGAAGGGACAGAATTACCAAGTGAACCACAGGAAAACGAAACGAAACGAAGCGAATTTGGGAGAACACGCTTGCATCCAAATCCCCAAGCATCATACTTAATGGCCTCTGTCATATCAAATAGTTTCAGGCCCCTTCAGCATTTTTTTTTTTTGTTTTTTTCTCTTTTGGACAAGTCACCTTCAGCATGACTGCTATGAACCTTCACCCCAAAACCCTTCCTAGCGTGTATCCTTAGCAATAAAATATAGTTTATTCCAACACTAGAACAAGTCAACTTTCTCATTTGAAATCTTCAACCCCTACAGGAAGAACAAAGTACTTTCCTACAACTGTCCCCATAGCATTAACATACTCGGCCACATGAAGTTTGCATCATCTCTGTCTATGCTCAAGAAGAAGACAACCTTGCTCAAAGCCCTCTTAAGCCATGGCCACCGAATCCAACCAAAGGTGCTAATAGTGGAAGGAAAGCTACAACTTGAGGCCCTAGCTTCGCACCAGACCAGCATGTCCCTATGAACCTGGCCTAAAGCTCCATGAGCAGGTACTGCTAAGCAACTTACCAATGCACACTCACTTGTGATGGCTACCCATAAGCACAAATCGTCAATGATACCATTAGGTATATGGTGACTCTACTCACAATATACAAACAAAAATCTTACCTTTTTCTTTACATGGGTTCCAAAATTAAGAAGGGCAGCTGGAACAACCTGTCCAGCTTCTCTGAGGACATTTATCAACTCCCCAGAAAGTCCCTATGAGATACAAGCTCAATAAGAATCAAAATAGAAAAGCAGTGGAGAAAACAGTACAAAAATAAAGGTCGGACTTCTATTATAGAAAACCAATGAAACACTACCTTGTTGTCCTTAGTGAAGAATGTATGAGCTACACCTTTTTTACCAGCCCGTCCAGTTCGTCCAATTCTATGAACATAATCCTCTGTCGTCAAAGGAAAACTATAATTTATCACAACTTCAACATCCGGGATATCCAGACCTCGAGCAGCTACATCAGTAGCTATCTGCAGAAACATAACAATTATGTTTCAGTCTTCGGAACATTTCAACATTCACCAAGAACCAAGTAAAAAACTAAGCTAATGAGCAGTTGGTCCAAATTATGATTTCTAGCAACACCAGAGCAACATAACTAGAAGTCACAGAAAGTTTCAGGAAGAGGATCATGCAGGAATGGGAAGAAATGAAATATAGCAAGATATTTTGATGGATAAAACAAATTATGCATCCTCTTATTTGGGATGGAAGAGAACTGGCCAGAAACCAGTTATCCCAAAGGTTCAGTAGAGGAACGCCAGCTGGTATGTCAAACTACTGTGGAGCCCTTGCATTATCAAAGGGTTATCAATTAACAATAGGTGAAAAATCAGACCGACAACAGCAATTTCATGAGGAAGCATGCTCCAAAAGATGAGGCAGTATATTTGTCTGGGTGAAGATTTTGGTAAGAAATTGGTCATCTAGATCTAAACTCTGACTCTAATGCAGAGGCAGATAGATAACCATAAGGTGAGACGTGTAGAAAATATTGACAGATGTGGAGTACCATCATCCATCATAGGATCACTCAGATAAACATCACTGTAGATCAGATATCAAATGTAGGATAGAAAATGGAAATAGTTCAAAGCTTCAAGAGATCTTGGGTCAATATAGGTGATAATGAAGAGAAAGCAAGCGATCTAACCACGACATTTAAAAAAACAAACTTATAAAAGGATGAAGGGGGCAAACCTACCATCAGAATTAGGGAGGGAGTAAACTGATGTAAATTTGGATAACAAAAAAGAAAACCAAAAATACAGCAATTGTGCTTCCTAAACTTTGATTAATTATTTGTATCAATGGTTTTAGTTAAGAGCATCAAACACATCTAAGGGTTCTTTTTTACTTAAAGCTCATTTTCTTCGGTTTCTTATTTGCGTGATTAGTAGGTTGTTTATGATTGCATCCTCTAAAGATGCTCCATAGTTCTCTACCTATCAATTGATAATAGGGAAGAAGTGTGTACCATTAAAGGACAGCTTCCATCCTTAAAGAGTGACAACGCCTTAGTACGAGCATGTTGTTGCTTGTCACCGCTGATCGACACAACTTTCCAACCCCTGAAGCAAAGACACATTAAGGATTCAAAAAAGATGTAATCTACACACATCTACGCAGCACAATACGATGAGCATGGATTGTATTATATGCATCGATTTTTGCAAGTGTCAAACTATTTCATGCATGTATTATCAGCAGGCAAAGCTAGGCATAGGAACTTAATGTCTTTCTCATAATTAAACAGAAGACGAATGGAATGACCTTTTCTGTAGCATAATTTCAACCCGAGATGCTTCCTTCTTGTACAAAACAAAAACCAATACTCTGTTCCTGCTCAAAGTTGACAACTTTTTGTAAGCATCCATTTTAATGAGTTAGAAAACATAATACCCAGGCTAACTGCCAAAACAGATACAAGTGATGCAACCACTAGCAAAAATATACTGATGACAGAGAACTGTATAACAAACCAAACCCACGAAGAAAAATTGTGTCAGGCGAATTCTTTTTGCGTAATTAAGAAACTTTATTACCATTTGGAGGTAGTATGTGCAGCTCTAAAAATGAAAAATCCTACCACAGGACATGAGGCCCCAGTGATAGAGTAAACTAACAGCAACTACTTCATCGCAGGTCTCCATACTACATATGCTCCTCAATTAGGATAGAAATTTACACTTGGCTAGCTTAGATATTAGGCAGCCCCTAAAGAGCACATCTTGAATAATCAGCTTCAGACTGAAGAACTAGAGGAAAATGATACAATGAAAATCTTAGTAAAATAAAACGAATTCATCCAAAAAAAAAAAAAAAAAAGGGAGAAGAGGGGAGGAGGGAGGGGGGGGTGCACTTTTCCTTGGTTTGAGAAACCTACTACCTCCATGTAGAAAAAACAGAATCAATTAAGATTACCCCCTCGCCTAGCACGCATGAGCAGATTAATCTATAGCAACCTTATTCTCAAGTCTCAACAGACACTCCTATCTTTCTCCATCATTTCCAAAATATCTACTCAATCTCTCTTCTCGACACCATTGCTCACGGTTTAAAGCTAATATAAGTTCAACTTGCCTCGGACATGCACCACTAGCTATCCTATAATACCAGAAGTTTTACCATGACCATTACTGTCAAGCATGCAAGTTCCCTCCTAAACACTCCAAAGAATTGAATGCAACTCTTGGTAATATAACTGAGCAAAGAAGTTGAATTCCAGGCACGTTCACTAAGACTGGTCACTGAAGTAAAAAGGATTCAAAGCATTGATTTTAACCTTTGGTTGTATCCACGGAGTAACAAGAGATTGAGTGAAAAATTCTCAACCAAAACTACTACCCATCATAACCAGTGTTGACTAGCAGTAGCATATGCATGAATATCATTATCAATTGATTAGAGTGGGGTTTAGATGTCAACAAGATACAATAAGTGCTCTCTTGAAAACTGGAAGGGAGATCAGATATTTAGCAGTAGAAATTTCTAGTATATATACTTTCTAGACTTGTGGTATTTTTCCAGCAAGCACTGTAAACGCTCATCACGGGCTCGATCTTCCAACACCTACAATGCAAAAGGAATGGACAAGCAATTCAGTCAAAAGAAATGGAGATGATCATGTAAGTCTTCTCTTTTATTGTTCTTTGCATTTTTATTTGGGGTGGATTGGCTTGAAGGGAGGATACAAAATGTTGTTTATATGAGTTAGAGAAAAAAACTGCAGATTTAAGAATTACTCTAAAAGCTTTATGATGCAGCTTACCTCGACAATTTGCATGACATCGTGGTTGGCAGCCAAATCTTCTGAACCTACAACTACCTGAATAGAATTCAATTTTAAGTCAGAAAGGCAACCGCAACAAATTTGTAACTCTATCTCAAAGAGGTGAATCAGACCTTGATTGGATGAGGATCCATGAATTCTTGAGCTAATTGATGAACAGCCGGAGGCCATGTAGCACTGAACATAACCGATTGTCGAGCTGCACAATTAGAGGGAAGTTGAATTTGTTCAGGAAAAAAAAGCAAGCCTACTAAATTGAAACTCTATCTAGCTAACATCTAAATGGCAAAAACAAGGAGTGAAGCCCTACGATGTAACATGGAAGGACAAGGATAGCAATCAAAAATACAAGTCCTAATACTCTAAGTTGCGCAGACTCTTCACTTTTGGTGTTGCACCTGTGTTGACACGATGTGGGTGTAGGTATGGGATCCATACCAGATTAGGTCAACCGATTTTGGGTATTTTGAACAAAATCAACGGAGAAATTTGGGATGAATACAATGATTTTTTAAATCAAAACAAAAGCTAAGCTGAAATTGGAAAAAAAAGGAATACCTTGTATGTAGAAATTTCTATGTCCGTCCTTATCTGTTTATCTCCTTTTGGGATTCTACTCTTGATTAATATTTTTGTCCTTCATGGAATTCCTTGTAAGTTTTTTCACATGATGTCTCATAACTTGAACATATTTTTATTACTCTACTTTTAGATATTTGAAATATTTTTAGTCGGATCCCCGCACCCGTGGGTCTGTATCCCCGAATCTTAAAATTTAGATCATGAAGGATCCGACCTCTAGATCACCTGTATCGGACACCCGCACCCCAGTACGAGAAACTTAGATAATACTCGCACGATTCAAATTTTCAAAATCCCTTTTCAATTGATATTAAAAATATTTGTAGTCATACAGAAGAAATGAAACCAAAAATCCACTCTTAACATATAGCTGCACTTCATTTACAAAAGTACTGAAATGAAACCACAAATTACATGGTCGGGACAAATCTATGCTTTTATGAAGAAAAAAAAGTTGATACTTGGAGTAAATACAATAAGTTGTGAAGGACATTCAGATGCAAAAGTTTTGCTAAGAAGAAACAAAAAATATATTACGGCATGATAAATGTATTTAAAGAAATAATGCACTTATAGAAATGCCTACAGATCTCCAGCCCCTAGGAATTCAAGAAATGGAATCAAATGCAGATGTTGATATTCATACCAGAGCATGTTTGGCTCAAAATGGCACGGACAGCGGGTTCAAAACCTAAATCGAGCATCCGATCAGCTTCATCTAGCACCTATAGCAATATTAGTAATATGAATAAACGCTAAAACTTCTAGTGTCAGCAACAATAAAATTTCATTAACCCAACAAGGATAAACTCTATCTTAACCAATCAAGGGATACATAAAACTGATTAGAATGTTAAACTACAAAAGATGATTTTAAAAAATAAATTCAGTTTTTCTTTCAAAGAAGACCAACATGCACAGATACCTCATCTCAGAAAGCTCATATTCAGCAACTTCAAAAGTCTAACCAATTAGAAAAATCAAATAAAAAACATTTCTTATACACATTTGATGGCCACAACTACAGAACAGAGGCATCCTAACCATCTAGACCTAACTGAGCAAACAAACAAACCTTCATGAACTCGTGCATACTCAAACTTCATCAAAGATCCTGAAAGTCCCAAACCCAGATAAATGGAGGACAGTAAAACACTACTCACCACAAAAGAAACCTCTTTTAAGTTGCATGCTCCCATTTCCATCATATCCTGCAAACGACCAGGGGTTCCAATAACAATATCCTGCAAGGCGGAGAATATGATCGGACGTACTGACAAGCAACTCCAGCTCAAAGAATGAAAGGTGTGTGAAGCATGCATAACATCCATCAGAAAGTCAAAGAAAGCAACAAAATAAAATATCAAATTGAGTTAAAAGATAATTCACTATAGGATAACTGAAAAGGTTCATCATCCCGAGACTCATTGCAACAATAAATACAGATACAGAATTAGGAATGTTCTTACCACACCAGATTTAAGAGATGCTTTTTGATGATGCTTATCGACTCCACCATATAGACAAACTGACTGCACGCCAGTAGGCTTCCCAGCATCGCAGAGAACATCTGATATCTATTATGATGACATATAGCAAGATCTTTCAAATAAGGTGCATTTACTCGCATCAGCAATTTTTTATTTGAGAATACAAGGCAAAATACACATATTATTTTAACAAGAAAAAGAAAAAGAAAATGCAGGATTTAGAAGATATTTTAGTCAGAACTAAAAGACATCTAGAAATAAAACCAACATAAATTAGACCTTTACTGCACCTCCATTATGCATAATATGTGCTTCCACACTACCTAACCTTCTCTTATACAGCTCATGTATCTCAATCAACACAAACTTGCTACTTCATTCTTCAATCCATGTCTCTTCAATGAACGCCTATGAATCATAGCTTCTTGAAACAAGAACAGAAGGGAAGGAAAAGAAAACACACTTATAATAGAGGATCTCCTAGTCTTAGCTAGCTTACTAGAAGGAAGAGAGTGCTAAACCCTCGCAAGATGATACCCTATTTTTATCCGTCCCTCACAAGATAATACCTTTCTGGGTCTTTTGGCTATGATCAAGTGCTAAACCCTCACAAGAAATTGAAAAACATAGATGATTTTTACGGCCTACTTTCCAATATTTTAGCAGTTCTCCAAGGAACAAAAAAAAACTTTCTCAAAGCTTAATCAAAAATGAAATGAAATAGCTTATTATTAAATTTTGATTCAATACATTGACATTATATAAAATAAATAGAATGAAGTAGAGATGGACCTGATGACAATATTGAAAAGAAGCACTTCATAACAGCAAGAAATTCCAACCACCACTAGAGCTTTCAAACAAAAATTATATACCCTAATTTATTTTTTCCACTATTTGTGAAGTTGAAAACAAAAAATATACAAGACTGTCTATGGTTTTGGGATGGACGATTTCCAATAAAAGAGTACAGTTAATGAAAATTTCTAGTGAATGATTTGTTTGTATCTGAAACCCGTACTCTACTCTTTTATTACCATATAAAATAACGAATCTAGGACATTTAATACCATATAGTTACTACAAAATAAAATATATCTAGGCAGCTCACAAAGATTATTGTGATATATGGACAAGATTTCACTGGAGGTTGAGATTGAAGCATCTACTAAATTACGCGTTCTCCAATTTCCCCCTTTTATGTTTTAGTAATACGAATTGTCAGAGTTTTCTTGCTGTTCTGGTGTGCTTCTTTTCAATATAATCATCGGGTTCATCTCTACTTCACTCTATTTATTTTATATAATATCAATTTACTGAATCAAAATCTGATAAAAGAGCAATTTTAAGACCATTTCAAGGGCCACTTTACTTTGTTTCTGATAAAGTTTCGACAAGGTGTTCTGTTGTTAAGGTTAGTTTTATATTTCTGACTCTTTTTATCAACTCTACTTCTATGCTTTTTGTGATATTATAAGAGTTGTTTAACAATAAGTTTGGGAAACTAGTCATTTAGGGAAGTCGGAGTGATTGAGTTTACACTGTGTTGAAAGATGAGCTTTGGCGTGTGTGCTTTGCCATTCTTTATTTTGAAACAGGACTACAAGGTTCAAAGTTTAACAAATGACAATATTATTTTAGTAACTGAACCTAATGCAAGAAAGCAGGCAATTTTAAACACAACTCAAGGTATAAATTTCAAAAACATACTTGTTGAGCTAGCTCCCTTGTAGGGGAAAGCACGAGGCAAAGCGGATTCTTTGACTTTTTACTCTTCCTCTTGCTCAGGACATGCATAATAGCCGGAATACCAAAAGCCAAAGTCTTACCTGATCACACAAAAACAAGACAAAATAAAACCAGAACCCCACGAACCATACTCCACGATTACACTAAATAACCACAATTGCATACCTGACCCAGTTTTGGCAATTCCAATGAAATCACGGCCATCTAAAAGAAAAGGCCATGAATGTGATTGAATTGGTGATGGTTTCTCAAAATTCTTGCAACATTCTAACACATCACTTGGAAGCCCTGAATCCACAAATTTTGCTAAAGCTTTGTACTTTAACTCATTAGCATCCTTACCAGTTACCACCACATTTGTACTACTTTTTTCAGAAAACTCAGCTGACCCAATAAAAGTTTCAACCTTCCCATTAGACCCACTAAAATTTTCACTGTTTACAATAGACCCTTCTTCTTCTTGGTTCTGTTTCTGCTTTCTCTTCTTCTTCTTTTCTTTCTTGGACTCTATAACAGCAACTTCTTCAGCTTCAGGTTCAGGGTCTTCGAGCTTTCTCTTATGTTTTTTCTTATGGGATTTGGATTCAGATTTTGGTGAATCCTTGAGGGTTTTTTGTGGTTCGTCACCAGCTAGCTGTTTTGCTACCATGGCTGCTCAATCCGTTCTATGGCGAATGACCCAAAACCCTAAGGTTTAAGGAAACTAATTGAGTTGTATTTGTAGTAAAGTTTGATAGTTCCAGTTTCCCGAATTCGCCTCTGTTTACAGTGGAATTACAATGAGAAAAATGATCAAAATGGTCCGTCATGTATTGAGATTGGTTCTTTTTAGTCCTTGATACATGTACATTAACAAATATGGTCCTTTATCTATGAAAAAAGTACACTTTGTTCTTCATTTCTAAAAGTAACGGTTTTCGTATTTCCCGTTAAAGTTAACTGCTCTTTTCACATGTTCTGCATGTGAGCAATAAAAAATAAAGAAATTCACTTAAGTTTAGGACAAAAGAGAAAGGGAAAAAGATTTCATTTATTTATCTCTAAAATAAAGAAATGAAATTATGAAAAAGTCCGTTCTTTTGCTCATCGCTTTGCTTCCAAGTCTTAAATTGAGATCGCTCCAATTGAGTAACTACATTAACAATAACAATAACAATAAATTTAGTATAATTTCATAAATGAAATTTTTGGGAGTCACTCTTACGCAAATCTTACTTTTGTCTTGCTAGGATAGAAAAGTTATTTTCGCTAAATCTCTGGCTCAAGTAAAATATTGTCACAACATTTTTTTAAAAAAAATACTGCAAAATAAAAGATAATTGAAGCAAGAGAATAATAGGTAAATAATTAAAACCTAAGGATAAGAAAATACAAAAATAATACTAAAACTACTGGTATGACAAAGAGATACGTTCGACTACCTACTAACTTCTTACCTTAATCGACTTTCACACATTCATATCAAGGGACATGTCCTCGCTAAGCTGAAGTTGAGTCATGTAATCACCTCTCCCCAATACTTCTTACGCATACATTTACCTCTTTTTGGACCCATCAAGGTCAACCCCTCACACCTCCTTACTGGGGCATCTGTACATCTCCTCTTTACATACCCGAATTATCTCAGTCCCGCTTCCCGTATTTTATTTACCACGGAGGTCACTCCTATTTTGTCCCAAATGTCACTACTCCAATTGAGAAACTGAAACGATAAAATGAGAACCAAAGGAATTTTAAAGCAAACAGCAACAATTTCAAAGATATCGGCTATGCCCCTGAGTTCGTCCATAAATTTTCCTTTAAAACTTCAAAATATCATATTTTCTTCTTTTTAAAGTCAAATTGGGTGATTCAAACTGCTATCTTGGGTCTAATATCGCAAGGATTATGATGAGCTTGTCTAAAGTGAGTTTTAGGATCATTTAGTATTTGATTCAGGGATGTGATAGTTGCTATATTTTTATACTTATTTTGGGATTTAGTCACTTTTTCTCATAAAGTTTTGGAGCTCGGGAAGAGGTAATTTTTAAGGATAATTTCATCATTACTTTGTGAATAAGTAATTCTTATTTGGATTATATATATATATATATATATATATATATATATATATATATATATATATATATATATATATATATATATATATATATATATATATATATATATATATATATATATATATTGATTCCCCGTGGATTTCTATACCTAGAACATGAATTTTTAAAGTGAAATTTGGAGTTTTTATTCACAAGATAAGAAATTGAATTTTGGGATTTTGAACTCGGATTTGAAAACTAATTATATATTTGGACTCGCCATGTCATGGGTCATCGTATTTCGGTATTGATTTCGGATTTCGAGCACGTGGGCGCGATTTGACTTTTGTTGAGTTTTGGAAATATTTATAAAATCAAAGCTTTGTGGATTGGGATCGCTTCTTACAACATTGTTGACTTTCATGGATGATATTTGATTGGATTTGCACGATTAAAGAGCTAGATCGAGGTTTTGACGTGATTCAAGGACGAAAACTAGTCCGAATGAGGTAAGTATCTTGCCTAAGCTTGGTTTGAGGGTAATTTCTCCTTTGGCTATGATATTTGTTATATGTTGAGGTGACGTATATGCGAGGTGACGAGCATATATGCGTGCACCGTAGTTATTCATGATCGGGGTAGATCTTAGGCTAATATATGCCTTATTTTGCTATCAGGCTTGCTTTGGTATCGTGGTTTCTCTACTCTATGACTACGTGAGTTATTATTCATGCTAGAAATCATGTCTAGGCTATTTGCTTATTTGTTGAGATATGATATGACCATTTTTGCTATGTGGATCTATTTGTCTTAGCCGTAGTCATAATTTCCAGTCATGATATTAAATTCGCGTGTATCTTTATCCCCATACATTTTTACATGTTATCTCACATGTTGTTAGTGCCCTTGTGTGTGACATGAGTTTGGGCTGAATTGTGACACGTTGTTATATTCGATGGGTACTTGATTGTTGGTACTATGAGTTATGTTTATATTGAGACTTGAGTGCATTGATGACTGATCTTGGCCCATAGAGCATGTTGACATCGATACTGAGGTGACATGTACGCCAGGCCCATATCGGGATGAATGGTATTGACATTGAGGTAACGCTTGCGCCAAGCTATATTTGGCTGAGCTTTGATGACCGTTAACTTTGATCCAATCAACGATTGGGATAAGATCCGCCCCTCCGGAGTTAGGTGGTACCCGTGTTACTCTGGGTCATGTGAGCGCAAGTACACGTTACGTGCTGGGGATTTATGCTAGGCACATAAGCTTAGGTTGAAATGGTTGACCGAATGTTGACTTATGGGTAAATAACTTCGAAATGGAGTTTTGATGGTTCTGTTAGCTCCGTTGGATGATTTTGGACTTAGGAGTGTGTCTGTATTGTGATTTGGAGGTCTATAGTTGAATTATGCTTGAAATGGCGAAAGTTAGAAATTTGGAAGTTTGACCGAGAGTGGAACTTATGGTTACCGGGCTCGAATTGGAGTTCTGGGAGTTGGAGTAGGTCTTTGGTGTCATTTGTAACTTGTGTGTAAAATTTGAGGTCAATCAGACGTGATATGAGAGATTTCGGCGTCATTTGTAGAAGTTGGATTTTCTTAGTTTCAATAGGCTTGAATTGGGGTGTGATTCATGTTTTTGATATTGTATTATGTGATTTGAGGGCTCGACTAAGTTTGTATCGTGTTTTAGGACTTGTTGGTACAATTAGTTGAGGTCTCGGGGGTCTCGGGTGGAGTTCGGATGGTTAACAGATCGAATTTGGAGTTTGGATGATTACTGAAGCTCGGAATCTGCTGGTATAATCGCACCTGCGGAGCTATGATCGCAGGTGCGAGCTGTGTTGTGCAGATGCGATTTTGGAGGGAGTGTGCAGTGGTCGCAGGTGCGATGGAATTTTCGCACACTTTTGTGGCCGCAGATGCGGCGATTGGAGCGCAGATGCGACGATTGGAGCACAGAAGCGGGAAAAATGGGAGTTGGGTCCGCATAAGCGGTTTTGTGGCTCGCAAAAGCGGGGAAAAGGTCTCTTCTACGACACCGCAGAAGCGGGTAAGTGGCCACATGTGCGAGAAGGCATGACCAGTGTATTAAAAACGAGAGTTCCGTGTTTTTCATCATTTTAAACATTTAAAGGTTGCGATTGGGCGATTTTTGAGAGGATTTTCGAGGGGTTTCTTGAGGTAAGTCACTTGTGCTCATTTTTTCCAATAATCTTGTTTCCCCATTGAATTTTCCGCCTAGTTTGTGTGAATTTAAGGTGGAATTTGGGAGTTTGAGGCTAGGGATTTTGAGAGTTTAATTTGGGGATTTGGGTGGCGATTTGGTGTCGGATTTTGATAAATTTGATATATTTGGACTCGTGGTTGAATGGGCTTTCGGGTTTTATGGCTTTTATCAGATTCCGAGATGTGGGCCCGGGGGCTGGTTTTTGAGTCGAGTTTTGACTTTTGATTAATCACTTGGTATTTTCTTATGGAATTGATTCCTTTAGCCCGTGTTGATTGTATCAAACTTTTTATGGCTAGATTAGAGGCATTTGGAGGCCGATTCGCGAGGCTAGGGTGTGTTGGAGTAGAGATTTGCACGGGTTGAGGTAAGTATCAGTTCTAAATTTGGCTTTGAGGTATGAAACCCCGTATTATGTGTCATGTGTTTGGTTTTAAGGTGACGCACATGCTAGTTGACGGGTGTGTGGGCGTGCACAGTAAGAATTGTGAATTTGTCAATTCCATGAAACTATGTAGTTGAATAATCTGTTGTTATCCGTCTATTCTCCATGTGTAATAGAATTGAACTGCAGATAATGTTAGAAATCATGTTTAGGCTATGTGTTGGTACAGTAGGGACCCACAGAGGTCGTGTTGCACATTGAATTGTCTGCTAAATTGATGTTTTGTACTCAGTCACAAATTTACTTGCATATTATATCTCAATCTCTATTGTTCTTTATTGATACATTGTAACATCGTTGTTTGGGCTGATTATCATAATTATTGAGAGTTTGAGAGACTAGAGAGATTGATAACTGAGTGAGGCCGAGGGCCTGGTTGTGAGGATATTTATGGGATCAGGCTGCACGCCGCAACATGTTTTACATCATGATTGATTTGTTATAGCGCTTGGGTTAAAGGAGCCCCTCTGGAGTCTGTACACACCCCCAGTGAGCGCAGGTACCTACTGTGTGCGAGTGCCGAGTGCGAGTGATGAGCGATTGAGAGGAATGAGAGACTATGAGGAATGAGTGACTGTGAGGTTGGAGTGGATGGGAGGACTGAGTGACTGTTGCTCTGAGATTTTTCATTTGATTTCATTACTGTGGAACTTCAGCTGGCATATATCACTGTCATGTAATTTCTGAGAGATATCATATCATGTTTCGATTGAACTTGACATGAATTAACTGTTTTGGCCTTAAGTGTCGAACTTGAAAGCATACCTATCTTCCTATGTTGAAAATTACTATAATTGAATTATAATTGTGAAGCTCGTCACTACTTTCAATCCTTTATTTAATCTTGTTACTTACTGAGTTAGTTGTCCTTACACTACACCCTGCACTTGCAGATGTTTCCGGACACCGGTGGGTGTTGATTCTCTCAGCAGCTTGATCCTTTGGAGCTTTCAAGGTAGTTTCCCGGCGTTCGCATACCTTGTCTCTCCTTCCCTATCTTTCCGCTTTATGTATCTAGTTTTAGTCTTTCATAGACAATATTTCCAGACTTATGTTATATAGACGCTCATGTACTCAGTGACACCCCGATGTTGGGAATTTCCATATTAGGTTTTGACCTTCTATTCAGTGTTTGAAAGTTTTGATGATTTAAACTTGTGTTATTTTATTTTCATTTTAAAAGTGTTGGGAGTATTTTGAAGTGTCGGCTTTCCTAATACCACGTTAGGCGCCATCACGACATGCTAAGTTTTGGATTGTGACATAACCCATACAGTGCTGAGAGTGTGTATATGTGTGTGTATGTGTGTGTGTAAGAGAGAGAGAGAGAGAGAGAGAGAGAGAGAGAGAGAGAGAGAGAGAGAGAGAGAGAGAGAGAGAGAGAGAGAGAGAGAGAGAGAGAGAGAGAGAGAGAGAGAGAGAGAGAGAGAGAGAGAGAGAGAGAGAGAGAGAGAGAGAGAGAGAGAGAGAGAGAGAGAGAGAGAGAGAGAGAGAGAGAGAGAGAGAGAGAGAGAGAGAGAGAGAGAGAGAGAGAGAGAGAGAGAGAGAGAGAGAGAGAGAGAGAGAGAGAGAGAGAGAGAGAGAGAGAGAGAGAGAGAGAGAGAGAGAGAGAGAGAGAGAGAGAGAGAGAGAGAGAGAGAGAGAGAGAGAGAGAGAGAGAGAGAGAGAGAGAGAGAGAGAGAGAGAGAGAGAGAGAGAGAGAGAGAGAGAGAGAGAGAGAGAGAGAGAGAGAGAGAGAGAGAGAGAGAGAGAGAGAGAGAGAGAGAGAGAGAGAGAGAGAGAGAGAGAGAGAGAGAGAGAGAGAGAGAGAGAGAGAGAGAGAGAGAGAGAGAGAGAGAGAGAGAGAGAGAGAGAGAGAGAGAGAGAGAGAGAGAGAGAGAGAGAGAGAGAGAGAGAGAGAGAGAGAGAGAGAGAGAGAGAGAGAGAGAGAGAGAGAGAGAGAGAGAGAGAGAGAGAGAGAGAGAGAGAGAGAGAGAGAGAGAGAGAGAGAGAGAGAGAGAGAGAGAGAGAGAGAGAGAGAGAGAGAGAGAGAGAGAGAGAGAGAGAGAGAGAGAGAGAGAGAGAGAGAGAGAGAGAGAGAGAGAGAGAGAGAGAGAGAGAGAGAGAGAGAGAGAGGATCCATGGGCCACTTGCGAAGCACCATGAGAATGTTAAGACTATGTCTGAGGGGCACTGTGTGCCTGTCACTTTTTATATGCTGCGATTTTGTATACTTGGTAGTTAAATAGTGAAATTTATTTGTTTAGCATGTATAACTGACATGCAGGCATAGAGTTATAATTTTTCTCATGCTAACTGGTGTTTGATGTCTCTACTTAATGTTTAGAGTTAGATACTATAGTTTTATCTTGTTAAATACGCGTCTAAATGAATTCTGTGAATTGATTCCATGACTGTTATATCTAAAAAGTATACATGTTTCTCCTCCTATTGTGTTAAGCTGAGCTTGTTATTATTTGAGCTACTTTTCTCTATATGCTATTGTTCTACTGTTATTGTTATTGTTGGATGTGCAGAGTAAGCATCAGACCTTTCCAAGCTCGTCGTTATTTTTTTCCGAGATTAGGTTTAATACTTATTGAGTACATGAGGTCGGTTGTACTCATACTACACTCTATACTTCGTGTGCATGTCCAGGTGTTGCTTATAGCGATGGTTGCCTGTGAGTTGTATTCATACTAGCTTGGAGATTTTGATATACCATTGATGTTCTGATCGTAGGCCTGAAAGCCCCTTACTTTTATCTTATGTTCTTACTATTCAATCTCCAAGACAGTATTGTATTTTGTTCAAACTTTCTATTTAGTTTTCTATAGAGCTAATGCACTCAGTTACACCAGAATTTGGGGTGGATTTAAGTTGTAACGACATTTGGACTTCATTTGTTTATATTACTCCGCTACTTGAGATTTATTTCCTATTATTGTTGAAGCTTACTTTTGCATGTCTTGTTGGTTGCATAGCAAGAGGTGTTAGGCTCCATCACGATTACAGTAGGATTTTGGATCGTGCCAAGTTAGTATTAAAGCACTAGGTTCACATAAGTCTCACTAGTCATGGGCAAGCCTAACAGAATCTTGCGGATCGGTATAGAGACGTCTTATCTTTGAGAGGCTATAAGACTTTAGGAACTTTCCATTTCTTGGTTCCTTGTCCTGCAACTTTATCTCAGCTTGAAGTCTATATCTTTAGCTCTTTCTAATTTATTTTGTATGCAATTTTGAGTACCCGATATCAGTTGGACATCGTCGAGTTTTGACAATGATACAGACGTGGTGCGAGATGCCGTTCCATTGCGTATGAGGTTAGACTACTATCATCAAGTAGAAGTGGGGCGTGTGATAGCACGTCAAATTTAACTAACAACTCATTAAAAATACAAGACAAACACTTTTAAGAAACATGTATGCAATCAAAATATCAAACCCATTTCAACATATAAACATCATCAAGAAAGACATCTCGAATCACCACATAACATCATCGATAATGCATGCTACCCTTATTTCATTGCGTGTGTACATAAAATGAAATGCCTCCCTTATTTTGCCACATGCGCATATCAACACCCTTATTTTACCACGTGGACAACCCGAAAAAATTCCACCCTTATCCCCCCCCACGCGCACAACAATAGACAAATCATGGCAAAGACCTTGTGCACCTTTAATCAATCTGCTAAATATATTCACATATGACACAATATCATCACAGTCGCATGTCAAAGACCTCTTGCCACAATCACAACAATGCAAGATAACAAATTATTATCGAGAGGAATATCCTCATAACTCATCAATAAAGTGCACAAGGATATGACTAGGCTAATCAATTTTAGAAACCAAGTTCAAGTAGTCATATAAAGGATCCCATATATGTCCCAATCAAGGCAGAACCCAAGAGCAAGTACGAATGTGTGTTCACAATATACATGTATCTACCTCCGAGACAAATATAGTATAAGTCTCAAGATTTGCTCATAATATTAAAAATAAGGTATCAATAGATTCAACATTTGTCTAGCATGGTTTATTATACTGACGTAGTCAATTAATAGAATAATACATGGAATCAAGTAGAACACACAACTAAATAAGGCATAGAGTAAACTAGAATCTACCCCGAACATGAATATCCATGACACATGTATATACACATGTAACATCATATATACATCACCTCCCATGTCGCAAACAATATTAATTATAAGAAAAAGAATTTCTCAACCAACGGTAGGCAAGACACTTACCTCAAACAAGCCAACTCAATAATATAAATATACCTTCCCAGGCAAATTGACCTTCGAACGGCTTGAATCTAGCCAAAACAACTCAATAACATCAAATAATGCTATAAAATCAAACACAAATGATAAAGGTTGAATTGATAGTTAAATACTCAAGGACAACCAAAAAATCAGCATGTGCCCACACCTTAGAACCCGATAAAACTCACAAATCCCTAATACCCATTCGAATACAAGTCCAATCATACAAGTTTCATCCAAATCCGACTCTAAATCGGTTTTCAAAACTCATTTATTCGCTTTAGAAATTTTTTTGCCAAACCCCCCAAAATATACTTTCTTATCTTTCAAGTCAAAACCCTTTTTTCTTCTTTAAGATTTCTTGATTTAGAGCCAAAATCAATGATAGATTTATGTTATAATTATAAATTCGAGTTAGGTTTATATACTCCAATGAAGTAGATGAAAACTCCATAAAAATCGCCACTTCTCGAGCTCCACAACCTTGTGAGAAAAAGTAACTAAATTCTGAAACAAGTAAAAAAGTGTAGCAGTTGTCCTACCCCGAATCAGATCCTAGATGATCTTGAAACTCATTTTTGGTAAGCCCAACATAATCCTTGCGAGATTACACCCAAGATAGTATTTTGAATCACCCAATTTGACCTTAAAATGAGGGAGATATGATGTTTTGAAATTTTACAGAAAGCCTGAAAATTTCACGGACATAATAGGTATTTTTGGAATTGTTACACACAAAAAAATCAGCAATCACAAAATCTTTATTTTAGCACCCCAAACTCATTCGAAACCTCCATTACACAAACCATATATGTATTTTAATCATAAAATACGTAACAAACCTATTCGCGCACTCAAAATACCGAAAAGAGTTTGTCTTGACCCGATATTGACCGTGTCAAACTCCAAATCCTAACTTAACTAGTCTCTCAACTAATGATTCAAAATACACCACAGCCCATCAGGACCTCATCCAATCATACCAACAAGTAAAAATGCATTATCCAAATTTATCCAAAATCTCAAAACACCCACGAAAACATCACAACAAAGAATCGAGTCTCAAACCCAATAGAATTTCTCTTAAGTTATTAAATCTTCATTCCTTCAAAAGAGTGTCTGAATCACACTTACATACTTCGCATTACATCCAAACTTTGCACCCAAGTTCAATCCTACTATATAGACCTATTCAAAGTCTCGGAACACCAATTGGATTCCAATAACATCTAAGTCAACTATTGGTCAAACTTATAAACTCTTAAGTTCTTCAAATTGTCAACTTTTGCCAAATAGCGTCGAATTCTTCTAAGAATCTCCAAAACCAAATTCTAACATATTTACAAGTACAAAATAATCATACAAACCTATCAGAACCATTAAAATTCAATTTCGAGTTCGTTTACCCAAAAGTCAAACCTTGGTTAACTCTTCCAACTTAAATCTTCTAAATAGAGAGTCATTCTTCTAAATCAATCCCAAACCACTCGAAAACCAAAACCGACCATACACACAAGTCATATACATCATATGAAGGTACTCAAAGTGTCAAGCCATCGAATGGAACACTAAATCTCAAAACGACCGGTCAGGTTGTTATAGTTACACTGTTAATTGCCAAATCAAATACATCATCAATATCATCACCAACTATAAGAACTTTTTCATAAACATTGTCATTATTATTTTTAGTCAATAATTGTTTACCCTTAAAAAGGATAATAATTAAATTTGTACGCGATTTTCAGGATATGTGAATTGATTCAACACAAATAATCAAGAATATTAGATAAATAAGTTAACGACAAAATAAATAATCAAACCGATTGCAATGTTTCGGCCCATCTCGAACTTAGGTTGAACAATGGTTTTGCCCTAGATCGGACCCTTTGTTCGAAGCCGATTGTGAATGGAGAACAAACAGTAAAGTAAGAACTTTGCAATAGCTAGAAAGCTGAAATGAATTTGAATTACCTTAGTTTGCGTGTTACAATATGAGGTATCGAATAAAAACTTCCCCTTTAATAGTAGGAGAGTTCATCCCTAGTACAAGTATAAAAAAGGTAAAAATCCTCCTTTCCCGTTAATTACTTATCTGTAACCAACATCGCGCGAGATGTGCACCTTGATATCCGGTTAGGTACAAATATCATTTCCCTCTATTCATCGTGCGTAACCGTTTTCCATATTTTCGGAGGTCTTAGAGCTCGCTTTGGGTCCGGGGAAAGTTGCCTTACCACACCCGACGATGAGCACATCGTTCACTTTTCATGGGTCTCGGCACGAAATGTTCCCAGCCTCGATTTCAACCTCGTGAGTCTATGCCCTTCTTCCATCTTCTTTACCAAAAAAATCGAGGTATGCGTCACCCCCAATTTTACCCGCATACAGATAGTCCCCTCATTTTTCGGAGAGTAGGTTTGTCAGAACATTGGAAAACGAGTAGATGAACCCCGATTTCTTCCCTCGTACATTATGACTTAGATGAAGGGTAAATCAAAACGTCCCATCACTCGCGTCGTTCTGACTTCAGACACGTGTCGGTCATCGGCTGACTGTCTTCGAATGCGAAACGGCGTGCATTGATTGCATTTCCCCCTATAAAAGCTTCAACCCCCTTCACTTCTTCTACTTTCTGATTCTACTTTGCCTTCAAACATTATAACGACTCCTAAATTCTCCAGATGTTCATACATTGTTCATTGAACCTTCATACCTTCATATTTATATTCAGCTTCATACTTCTTCTTTGAACCTTTATCCGAGCAAGTAAGACTCCTTTCTCGAGCATTGATGAAGACCGAGACCGAGGCTGGCAGGGGAGGTTCGTTCGGGTGAAAATCGAAGATCTAATCCCCCTCCCCCCGAGTTTCTGCCGTTCCCCGAGGAGTGGAACACATCCTGTAAGTATTTTCGCACTTGGGCATCTCTTTCTTTTAGTTGTTTCCCTCATCGCCTATTACACCCCATGTTTTCGTACGTGAAAGTACGCCACAAGTAAATTTATGAAAGCTCGGAAATGAGATGTTACATCCCGCATTTTCGTACGTTAAAGTTTCGTCATAAGTTAATCGACGTAAGCTCGGGAATGAGATTATTTTGAGGATATAAGTATTACGCTATTTCAAACAAGTGATAAGCAAATTCATGAAGGTGAGAGGGTAAGCGAATCGAAGAAAATGAGTTTCGTCGAAGTTTGACAATTTAGGATAAAATACGGTCCGAGCTATAATATCTGGTATTTATGGACTAATGTCATAGAAGGTATCATATGACCATGATAGTAAGATGTATAAAGTGTGTTAAAAGTAAGTAGTATTTTAAGTAATTTGACATAATTCTTAATTATGTGGATAATTGGTTAATTATGGATTTTTGGTGGGATATTCACCATGCAATTAAGGAAATGGGTGGATAAAATTCTGATAGGCTTAGTTCCCCCCAACGTGGCAGTAACCCATGCACAAATTAATGACTCTTGAATCGCAAAACTAGGTGGCACGTTCTGGGGTCTTTGGGAAAGACTAAACCATAAGTGGGGCCCAAACCCACTAATACAAAAGGCATCTCTAAATCACATCATGGAGATGCTTATACATAGTAACAACAGAGCTTATGTTGACCCATGTCACTGTATAGTTTTGAAGATTGACAAATGGCTGACCAGTTGAACCATGTCCATCAGAGAACAGATCTTGAACTAAATAGCTGGCACATAAATCGTATATGCTTAGGAGATGTTTGTGAATATGAAGTATCAATGAACCAAGAGATTGTCTCCTAATGCAAAAAGGTTGCAAACCAATCCGATTAATTGAAGTCGAATTCAGCAAGAAAAGTAACAAAAGAAAGAAAATTGAGTTTGGTTCGAATTTGTTCACCCAGGTAGAGTTGAACTAGAATTGGAAGACAAGATCAATGAGTGACTCTATAAATACTTGATGTATTTCTGCTAAAATTGA
>ML418844.1:0-17064 GCA_005239525.1 Nicotiana knightiana | reverse complement strand
CAGAGTTTTAGTGAAGAGGTTGAGCAAATCCTACTGAGGAGTAGGTCGTGGTTTTTTCACCTTTTGAGCCAGGTGTTTTCCACGTAAAAATCTCTGTGTTTTTACTTTACTGCTTTTTACTATTCCGCAAATGTAGTAGTTGGAACACCAAGAAGAACCATGTTCTTCTACTGAGACAGCACTCGAAAATTGGGTACCACACAAAGTAACCTATCTTCTTGTGTGTTATTAAGTCTAAAACATCAACTGGTATCAGAGCAGGTTATCCTTGAAAGTCTAACACCTTGGAGAAGATCAAGATGAGTGCACCACCTGGAAATTGGGAAGGTCAATCAACTGCAAGGCCACCACTCTTTAATGTTCAGTACTACTCATGGTGGAAAAATAAGATGAAGAATCACCTAATTGGAGAAGACTATGAACTTTGAGACATAGTCACTGATGGTCCTCTAGCTACCATGATGAAGACTGTTGAAGGTATAGATATACCAAAGACAAGAGCTGATTGCACTGCTTTGAATCTAAAGAAATGGGAGAAGAATGCAAAGGCCAAAAAATGGCTAGTATGTGGACTAGGCCCAGACGAGTACATCAGAATCCAAAGCTGCACCATTGCCAACGAGATTTGGGACACCTTGAAAGTAGCCCATGAAGGAACACCTCAGGTAAAAAGGTCAAGAGGTACTCTACTATACCCTCAGTATGAAAACTTCACTATGAAAGAAGGAGAGACTATCCAAGAGATGTACACAAGGTTCACAACCTTGACTAATGAACTGAAGTCTCTTGGAAGAATCATTCTTGAAGAGGACAAGGTTGAGAAGATCCTAACAAGGGTCTTGCCTATTTCTTGGGAAAGCAAAATCACTGCTATCCAGGAATCCAAAAATATGGCAACCCTCAGATTGGATGATCTAATTGGAAACCTCACTGCCTATGAACTGAGAAGGCAGACAACGAAGATGGATGGTCCAAAGAAGGAGAGGAGTCTATCCCTAAGAATCACTGAGGGAACAGATCTGGAAGATGATGAGATGTCCATGATCACCAAAGAATTCAGAAACTTCCTCATGAGGAAGAAAGGCATCTCTAGAGGAGGAAACTACAACAAAGCAAAAGCTCCAGAAAGACCAACCAACGAGGGATGCTATAAATATGGTAAGACTAACCATCTCATTAAAAACTGTCCTCAGTGGAAAGTAGAGTGGAAAAAAGAAAGATATGAGAGAAGAAACAAGAGGAAGGAACAAGTTCCACCCAAGACAACCACAACAAAGGTTGTGGTTGCTGCTTGGGGGGAAAGTTCAGATGAAGAATCAGAAGATGGGGAGACTGAAGATCAGGCACTCATGGAAATTGGAGAATCTGACAAGGAATCACATGAAGAACCAGAGGTAAGTATCTCTCATCTTAAAAACAAAGTAAACTTCCTATCTAAGGAAAAACTCTCTGAGTTGCTACTTGATTTCATAGATGATTCTGAAGAAACAACCAAAGAGAAGGATCAACTATATAAAGAATGTGAAATGCTAAAAGCAAAGTGCATAAACCTGGAAATCAGATTCAGTGAATCTGAAAAGAAAAAAACTGACTTGTTGAACCAGGTTCATCCACTTGAAACTGAGATTCTAGAACTAAAATATGAAAACTTAAAGCTAAAGCTAGGATCAAGTAAAAAGGTTGTTGATCATTCTCATATCATGTTAGAAGAAAACATGGGAAAATTAAAGGATAAGATGTATGCCAAGGACGAACAAATAAGAACTCTTAATGAAGAACTTGGCAAAGTCAAACATGAATTAGATCGAACTTGTAAATAGAATAAATCCTCTGACGCTCTGATATGGCTTCAAGAGAATCATAGTAACAACAGGAGAGGGATTAACTTTAGAAGTCAATTGCCCAAGTGGGATCCCAAAAATAAGTATCTCACTCTTCCTGAGAATAAAATCTGCACCTATTGTGGTAAGACTGGGTACTACAAATATGAGTGTACTACAAAAGAGCAGGCCAACCAAAAAAATGAGAGTNCTTTGATGAAACTAACATTCTTGCTGAGAGACAGGAACCTGAAGATGAGGAGCTTGGACTGGTAAGAAGCAGTGATCACACTGAAGCAAGAATGAAAGGTGGAACATGTGATGGACCAGATTCAACTACCTCAAGCATCATGACAGGGGGAATTCAACATATGCAACCTGGCCCTGATCCTACTCTACAACAACAAGACACCATGGAATCATCTAGGAATGAACAACTGGCATTTGAGCCACACAGATATCAAAGTTCTCACCCTCTTGAGAACATCATAACAGATTTGGTATCAGGAATCAAAACAAGATCATCCTTGAAAAATCTGTGTGCGTTTGATGCCTTTCTATCCATGATCGAACCAAAGAACATTGGGGAAGCCCTACAAGATGCTGATTGGGTAAATGCCATGCAAGAAGAGCTGAATCAGTTTGAAAGAAGTCAAGTATGGCACTTGGTACCCAAACAACTAGATAGATCAGTAATTGGCACCAAGTGGGTCTTCGGGAACAAGCTCGATGAGGATGGAACTGTTATAAGGAATAAGGAAAGATTAGTTGTTCAAGGATATAGTCAAGAAGAAGGAATTAACTATGATGAGATCTTTGCCCCTGTGTCAAGACTGAAGGCAATCAGACTTCTTATAGCATTTGCTGCACACATGGAATTCACTCTTCATCAAATGGATGTTAAGAGTGCCTTTCTAAATGGCTATCTGAAGGAAGATGTATTTGTCAAGCAGCCTCCAGGTTTTGAAAGCAAGGAGTCACCTGACCACGTATACAAACTCGACAAGTCTCTATATGGTCTCAAATAGGCACCAAGATCTTGGTACGAACGAATATCAAAATTCCTGCTAGAACATGGGTACAAACGAGGAAAAATTGATAGTAGATTGTTCTTAAGGGAAAAGGGTAAGGATCTCCTGGTTGTGCAAATATATGTGGATGATATCATATTTGGGGCGACTTCTGAAAAATTGAGCAAGGAATTTGCTATGCTAATGGGAAGTGAGTTTGAGATGAGTATGATGGGTGAGCTAAACTTTTTCTTAGGCTTGCAAATTAAGCAAAACCCAAATGGAACAATGATCCACCAACAAAAGTATGTGAAAGAATTGCTCAAGAAGTTTAAAATGGAAGACTCAAAAGAAATTGACACTCCAGTAGCCACAACTACAAAGTTGGATGTGGATGAACCTGGTTCATCTGTTAATCAGAAGCTATATAGAGGGATGATTGGGTCTCTATTGTATCTCACTACCAGCAGACCTGATATTGTGTTCAGCGTGGGATTGTGTGCTAGGTTTCAGGCAAACCCAAAGAAGTCCCACCTCACTGTAGTAAAGAGAATTTTGAGATATTTGAAATGCACCACTGATTTATGCCTTTGGTATACTAAAGGTAGTAATTTCGACCTTGTAGGATATGCTGATGCTGATTATGCAGGATTCCTGGTTGACAGGAAAAGTACTTCAGGTATGGCTCACTTTTTGGGTTCATGCCTTGTGTCTTGGGCTACCAAGAAACAAAATTCAGTAGTCTTGTCTACTGCTGAGGCTGAATATGTAGCTACAACCTCATGCTGTGCCCAGTTGTTATGGATCAAACAATAACTCATGGACTTTGGTATTGATGTGGGATGCATTCCTATTTTTTGTGATAACACTAGTGCTATTAGTATGACGAAGAACCCAGTTCATCACAAAATGACTAAGCACATAGATGTTAGACACCATTTTCTAAGTGATAACTATGAAAAAGGAATGATCTCAATCGAATTTTGTGCTACTGATCATCAAATTGCTGATATATTCACTAAAGCACTTAGTAGGGAGCATTTTGAGAGAAACAGGCTGGAATTAAGGATGATTAAGATCACCTGATTGAAAAAAATATATATTTATATAAATGATTTTTTTTTTGGCTAGAAAATTTTAATTAGGTACTTAATCAGATTAATAATTGCTCAGCATCATGTCTTTATTGCCATACTCTTGTGCCATGTATTAATATGATTCCATCGATACTAATAATGTTTATCTATCTTTGTAAATTGAGGCAATTTAAAGATTTCTAACATGATGAACCTAGTTCATCGCTGATTCATCTGACTGATAAGGTACGTACTCTTCCCATATAGTAATTCAATAACAGTCACACATGAGCATGATTCTATCTATATTTGGTTTATTCCTAAGTCTTTGTACTAATCCATAAATGAACCGTTCCAATGAGTCACATCAACACTCAATTAGCCTAGAAATAGGGAACTCTCAACCGTCAAATCAATGACACTCCTACAACTATTAGACTTCCACTTGAATAAATTTTTATCCGTTGTAAAATTAATGGCCATATCTTATAAAAGGCAATCATTACTCCTCTCTTAATAAAGAAACCTTCAAACCAAGTTTAACTCATACTACACAACCCAAAACTTGCAACTCGTCCTTTTCTCCTAACAAAGCATAAAAATGTCTTCACCTCCACCAGCTTCTTCGTCTAATTCCTCACCTAATCATGATTACGATGGAGGAAATTCTAAATCTGTCTCAAATTCTCCATCCGTTTACATCTCTGAATCACCAGAAATTCCATCATCCCCTGAAAATATACCCATTCTTGAATCCACTCCAAACCCTACTCATGCCCCCAAGAATCGTCGTGTTAAAGTTCTTGCCCGAAAATCTGTTGCTTCTGGGGATAGGAAAAAATTCTTGGAGGATCTTATTAAAGTAGACAAAGGTACTAAGTTAGATTCATCCAATGAATAATTTACATCAGCTAATGAGGAAGAAGCACCTGGTTCAACCAGTTCTGAAAAAGGTAATCTTGAAATCGATTCTGAATTTACTTCTGCTGATAAAAGATTCGTGTTGGTGGGATCTGTTATTGATGTTGAAATACATGGAAGGAAGAAGGGTGGGAGAAAAGAAAGAATTCTTGAGAGAGAGAGAGAAGAAGATGTGAGGGGATCTAGGGAGGATGGTACCACGCTAGTTATCTGTGGTCCCATTCCTGAAACTATGGGAGAAAACGTCACTGATTTAGGGGAAAGCATAGTTGAGGAAGCTGCAGCAGGTCTTGCAAGTCTGAAGAAAGGAACTGATGAACATGGTTCATCGGGGGAAGAAACATTGGCTGAAAGGTTGAAGAAACTGGGGGAGTCTTATAACCCCAAGAGAAGAAGGAGTCAGAAACCCAAGAAGGCAACTCACCCAGTTCCTTCAAAGAAAAGGAAAATTTCTGAAGTTGCTGATGTTTCTGCTCCAAAAGTAATAGCTACTCGTAGCACTGTGAGAGAAGAAGAAGAGAAATTAGAAAAGGCTCTGAAGGAGGGCAAGAAGAAGAGGGTAGCAAAAGGAAAAGCAAAAGTTGGAGAGCCTGTTGAGGCTATTGAGATTGAAGAGACTGGGTTGGACCTGGTCCAACAAGAGGAGCAACCTGCTCCAGGCATGGCTGAGACACCAAAACCCACAAAGGCTAAGGCTTCTTCAAAGAAGTCAGCTAGAATGTCTGTCACGCCAACAAGATCTGTTAAGAAGACCAGGGCCAAGCCAAAGAAAGTGAAAGTTGTTAAAGATGATGATGCAAACTGGAGTGGAGAGGAGAAGGAAATTGGAGAGGTTACTGACAGAGTTACCATGTTTGGAAAAAGAAAAATACTGAAGGGTAAGCTGGTGAAGGATTTAGAGGAGCCTGGAATGCAATATCTGATGGAAACTCTGGAGGTACAAGGCTGGAAGGACCTGGTCCTTCGCATGGAAGGCATGCTGGCTAGAGCTGAGTTGATAGAGTTTATGGGGAATTCTATTGTCAAGGAAGGCAGGGTTACTTCTATGGTCAAAGGAATTGAAGTTTCCTTTGATGTTAAAGAACTGGGTGTTATTCTTAACATACCAGTTGAGGGCTATGAGGACTACACAAGGCAAAGATGGCCTTGTCTAGATGGGATGGCCTCAACAATCAACATCACCAGGTTCTTTAGTGATAGTGAGAAGGAGATTGAACCCAGGCCAGTTTACAAGAGTGAGATGAAGCCAGAGCACAAGCTACTCTTTGAGTTCGTCATCAAGTTCCTACTGCCTAGACAATAAAGAAGACACATGGCAAATTATATGGATTTTACTTTGATGGAATGCTTGTACATGGGAAAGCAAATTAATTGGCCGGCTTTCATCATCCAACTCTTTGACATAGTGGTGAACGGAACCAAAGCACACGCAATTCCTTATGGCTTCATTCTAACAGCAGCGCTTGCACATTTTGGGGTTCCAGTAAAGAAGGATGAGATGACTACTGCCAAAGATTATTTTGGGAAGGAAACTTTGCTTACATGTGACTACAATGTCAATGTTCTTGTGGATGAACCTGGTTCATCTAGGAAGCAACCAGTCAACAGAAATGTTAGAACCCTAGTGCAGGAAAATGAGATTAAGGATATGGAGATCCTTCGTTTGAAGTCTCGTGTGATTGCGGTTGAAGAAGAGCTGGATGCTCTTAGAGCTGAATTAGCAAAGGAGAAAGAAAAGAACGAGGGTATTCTTCAGCAGATGTTGTCTCTCCTACAATCCAAGATCACAACCTCCTCTGCACCTTCCCATCCTTAGGCTTCTCAGAGCTTCCATAACCTATCTTAAGACCAGTTATCAGTTTCAGTTCTTTTTACTCTTTTTTTTGTTCATGGTTGGTTTGTTTTTGTTTTTCTGTATGGTGGTTGATTATCGTTACTTATCAATGAATTTTGATTTTAGTTATTGACTTGTCTCAATTTCTTAGTTAGCTAACATTTATTGGTTTCTTGTGTTGATTAATCATGCTTTGCACCTGCAGTTGCCTCAATGGCCATGAGTAATAATTAATAAAACTGGTAAGTATATCATTTTGCAAACTTTTCGATGATGCCAAAAGGGGAAAGATATGTGCTGAACTTGCTGAACTTTTCAAAATATTTTTTAAAGTGATATTTATAACCTAATGAACCTAGATTCTCTATGATTAATGCTTAAAACCATACAAAGTTGTTTGAAGTGTACACAGGATTAAGCATAGAGTTTGTCATAATCAAAAAGGGGGAATTTGTTGACCCATGTCACTGCATAGTTTTGAAGATTGACAAATGGCTGACCAGTTGAACCAGGTCCATCAGAGCACACATCTTGAACTAAATAGCTGGCACATAAACCATATATGCTTAGGAGATGTTTGTGAATATGAATTATCAATGAACCAAGAGATTGTCTCCTAATGCGAAAAGGTTGCAAACGGATCTGATTAATTGAAGTCGAATTCAGCAAGGAAAGTAACAAAAGAAAGGAAGTTGAGTTTGGTTCGAATTTGTTCACCCAGGTAGAGTTAAACTAGAATTGGAAGACAAGCTCAATGAGTGACTCTATAAATACTTGATGTATTTCTGCTGAAATTGAACACGCACAAAAGCTGAAGTGAATCAAAGTCTGAAAGCAAAAGTCCCAGAGTTATTTTGCTAGAAGAATCATTGTGCGATGCAAAGGCTACAGTTCAACTAGAAGAACCAATTCCATCTGATTGATTATTGAGTCTAGTTGATTGTAGTAGGAGTTTTTAATATTGTATTTTTCAACTTTCATAGAAGCAATTGTAATAGGTACGTATTGTTCAAGTTAGAGTTAACTTGAGGTGTGTAGAAATTAGCTAGGGGCTACTTACTAAAAAGATATTAGAGTTAGTCCTAGGATTACAAAAGAGTTTATTTTGTAAGTCCGTTTGGCTCAGAGTTTTAGTGAAGAGTTTGAGCAAATCCTACTGAGGAGTAGGTCGTGGTTTTTTCACTTTTTGAGCCAGGTGTTTTCCACGTAAAAATCTCTGTGTTTTTACTTTACTGCTTTTGATTATTCCGCAACAGTAGTAGTTGGAACACCAAGAAGAACCAGGTTCTTCTACTGAGACATCACTCAAAAATTGGGTACCACACAAAGTAACCTATCTTCTTTTAGGTATTAAAGTCTAAACATCATCTTACTATTTTAAAAGAAGTCTCTTTACTTCATTAAGGTTTGAGGCAAAGCTTGCTAAATAAAGAATAGATCTCAACAATTCACAAAGTGAGATACATAATGCTTTTCTAAGTAAGGGATGGAATTCTCAAAAGGAATTCTTATGAACTCCTACAAAATGCAACATGGATTACAAATTCTAAGGGAGCACTGTATAATCTTTCTCAAGAATATCATGCATATTTTCCCTACTTCGATCCGGTGTTACGTGTTTTGTCGCAATTGATGCGTGTTAGAGGGATTGTCAATAGAATCGACTTAGGTATGTTAAGTCTATCCCTTCTTTTATTTTGGCATGATCCATATGATACAAACGAAACGAACAAATGCACAACTTCCATAAATGCCTCTATTCATAGAAATGCTAAATATGTTTATGTTCTTGATTCCCCATGTGTCCTATTATTCTATCGTCTGTTCATGGGTTTTAGAAAAATACGTAAGTTGAAAAAAGTTTACTTCATGATGTTACTCAAAGGCATAATGGTCTTGTGACATTCCGAGAGATTTTATTGACGTACTTCTCATGCATTACATTCATTTACATTGACCCATGACCAGATGGTGTTATATACATATATATATGTATATTATATGTAGATGGGATATGGGAAAAGGTTACGGCATTATATACGCACCACCACCTGATCAGCTGGTATACGTTGATGATTTGCCCACAGTGGCCGAGATGATATGATGGGATGCCCTCAGAGGCTTGATGATGTTATGAACGCATATACCCATGCATGGTATGCCATTTATACGCATATGCATGGAATTATAATATTAAATGATTCACAGATCTATTCAGATATACTATGTTGAGCCTTTTACTCCATGTTTCTCTCATGTCTATTATTTACTGATTTTCATTCCTTACATACTCGGTACATTATTTGTACTGGCGTCCCTTTTGCCAAGGGACACTGTGTTTCATGCCCGTAGGTCCCAATAGAAGGGTTGAGAGTCCTCCAAGTAGACAATCAGCTCAGCGGAAGATGTTGGTGCGCTCCATTTGCTCCGGAGTTGCTTATTTGGTCAGTATGATTTAGACATGTATTGATTGGTATGTCGGGGCCCTGTACTAGCCTTATGATGTTTATGTACTCTTAGAGACTTGTACACATATGTCATATATATGAAATATTGTATGGCCTTGTCGGCCTATGTTCAGTGTACGAGTGATTATTTTGGCCTTATAGGCCCGTACATCATATGTATAAGTCAGTATAGCAGGTTGGGTCATTTTATGTCGAGTGCTCCCTCATGTTTTGTTCTTGTTACCTCATACGGCCCTTCTGGACCATATACCCATGTTGATGTAATGAGAAAGATACATTACATTGGTACTCAGTTGAGTAACACCGGGTGCCCGTTGCGGCCCATCAGTTGGGTCGTGACATCGCCTATGTTTATGGTCGTGCAGTTGTTGCCCGAGTTGCTGATGAAATCCCCCGATTCAAGGAGTGGATTGAGGGGATTTGTAAGAAGATAACGTACTCCGAGCGCTCATGGCACAAACTTTCGAAGGGCGAATGGGAGGCCCGTTCTCATGGTGAGGTTCTTCCCTGAATAGTTACCGTCACGCTCTTAATTTGTTCAGTGCTAACCTTTTCTCTTTTCTTACAGATCTGCCTAAGACCACTGAGCTTAGGCCGCTGGATGAGGATCCGTCCTTGCTTGCTGAGCCCTCCGTTTCGGGACAATCCAGGGCTACTGTGAAGGAGGAGAAGAAGTAAAAGAGAAAGTCCTCGAGTTCCCCGAATCCCGAGGCGAAGAGGAAGAAGAGGACGGCCACCCGGGTCTGGAAGCCCATGAAGAATACCAAGTCAAGGTTACCGGACCCTGACATTCTCTATCAACTCAGGGATGATCCCTAAGAAGACTACATCTTCGTCACTTATGGGTCGACCTCGACTGGGAGCAGACAACGACTGAGAAAAAGGAACACGAGGTCGATCCACTTATGACTCGGGAACCTAAGGGGGAGATGTAGGTTGCAACCTCCCAGGAAGCCACTCTTGTTCCGTAAGAGGTGACCGGTTTCATCGACATCGTGGAGACACCCTCCTACAGCGAGTCTATGCTCGAGAAGGCCCAAACAGGCAAAGAAAAGTCAAGTGAGGGAGCGCAGGGCCCAAATGATCCCCTCAACTCATTTTTTAGTGGCATGGACACATACGCATTGGAGGATTTTTCTGGGCTTGGTCACCTGGACGTCTCGAGGCCAATATTAGTGAAACAATTTCTCGCACCAAGAGTGGACCCCAAGTGCAAGAGAACGGTCGTTCTCACAGTCTCGGAGGACGCTCGGGTCTTGTCTGATCCGGTGGGCGTAACCAGTTACCTCTGATGCCCGGTGACCGAGGAGGACCATGCTAAGATGAACGAGGCGGGCATGTCGACTCTATTCAACGAGGCGCAAAAGACGCTGGACCGGGTTAAGGCATTAGTCCCTTGTATCCCTTTGTGAATCTTTCTTTAGACTTTGATGTCATTTACTAACGTCATTATTTTTTCAGGATTCAGTACTTCACCATGAGAGCTTTCTCCGATACTTCTCGGAGGTTAGCCAGCTCGAGTTCGAGCTCAAAGGGCAAGTCCTAAAGAAGGACATGTACGAAGCACTTAGTGAGCAACAAGACAAGGCCGTTAAAGACCTTTCGATTTTCCAGGCTGAGTTGGAAAAAGTTCAAAAGGAGGACTTGACCCTGAAGCGGGAACATGCCGACTTGGTTGAGAAGGTAAATATCTTTGAGGCTAAAATGAGCATCTAGTCATGGTGACTAACGACACAATTTCGAAGGTCCAACAGAAGATAGACCTAATAGCACAGCTCCAGGACGAGATGGACGAGGTCAAGGCCATGGCCGAAAGGTGGAAGGACAAGATGGACCTGCTGGATTCATAGAAGGAAACTACGAAGGTGGAGCTGACATCAGTCAAGAACCAAATCTCAGTGGCGAATGATAAAGCCAATAAGCGGTCTCAGCTAAATTATTATCTACGGTACAACTAAGATTAGATGCCTCGGAACGGGTTGCCCTCGGTCATGAACATGCTGAACTGAGGTCCAAGCAAGATGTGACCTCTACTGATGCCAAGGAAATGGTGTCCCACTGCAAGGCCGATGTAGACGAAATCGTGATCCGTTTAAAGATGAAGACTGAATACATAAAATGGCTATCCCGAAGAGAGACCCTTGAAGAGATCCACTCCTGAGGTTTTGACTTATCGACCGAGATAAAAAAATCTAGGAGGCTCGAGGCCGAAGAAAAGGAGTTCTACGAGCCTAAGGGTCCTGAAGGCTCCGAGGATTTTGAGGGCTCCAAGGGTTCTGACGTTAAGTCGGGCTCCGGTGAAGACCAGGTAGATGCTTTAGTATTTTTCTAGTTTTTTATTTTTTCCTATACGATTCTTTTATTTTCTTTGAGGCCGTTCTATCGGGCCTTACTAAATATACTTTGGAATATATATGAAAATTTTCCCTTTAAGGCAATATCGTGTCTTTACTTTTTAGCATTTTTTCGCAATTTCTAGTTGCGTATCGTTTTTAATGCCTTAGCATAAAATCATACTTCGATGCACTCGTGGATTCAAACCCTCAGTGAGATCGAATATTCTTAAGATGCTAAAGTGCTTTAGATAATGTTTTAGTTAAGGGTAACCCTTTTAGTAGGTTTCAAATTTTCGTAAAGGCCTTATTTTTTGGTTACGGATTTCAGACGACTCCGAGCCGTTTTTAGGGGGGCTGTTGCCTTTTATATTTGGGCACCACCTTATAGGTTTTGTGCCTCTGGCATTTGGTAGCTCGGGTCGTCAGAGTTTTCTTCGGGCGACAGTCCCCGAGTAGGTGTAGCCCGTGGGGTCGATAGTCCCCGCGTAGGGGTAGCCCGTGGGCTCGATAGTCCCCGCATAGGGATAGCCCATGGGCTCGATAGTCCCCGAGTAGGGGTTGCCCGTGGGCTCGATAGTCCGTGAGTAGGGGTAGTCCGTGGGCTCTAGGATCGGGATCGAAGAAGCAAAAATGCGTAGTAGCAAAGTGGAAATTTCTTTCATTTCTTAGTATGCAAGGTACATGATCTAAAGCGTATAAAAACTTGTTCCATGGCAAGAGTGGACTATGTGGGCATAGTTCATATGATCGTTTGGCCCTTACAACGAATCCTAACCACCAAGACTTAGCTGTTAGCACACAAAGTTTTCTTTTTCCCTTACTAAAGACCTTAATCCGAGAGTAATGGCCCCCAGTATTCGAGGTCGAATTTATGTGGACTCAGATACTGTTGACCTGAAGGGAACGATCGTTGACTCCGGTTTAAAACCGGTCTTTGAATCTAAGTTAGCACATTTTATTGTTGCCTCTTTAAAAACCATACTGATGGGTATAAGATCTCTCATTCTTATATTTTGATGATCTAACAAACTTTATGCTTAGAACCAGATAAAGGACCTGATACATGCCTGGTACAATCATTCAGCAATAGCCTCAAAGTAATCTGCACAGTGTACTTTGTGGATCCACAAGAAACAGTTTCGGGACCTGATGCCTTGGGGGTTCCCTAGAAAAAGTACAAATATACTCTATAACTGTAAAGCCGCTACAAAAAGTGACTGCCTGCAACTGTGCACGTTACAGTGCAGAAACAATACAACAGTCACTTCCCATTGGAGCAAGTATGTACCAAATATGAATAGACATCGTCCTTGGGATGTCTTGAAGTTATAATAGTATGGTGCAAGGAAAAACAAGATATTTACTTGAGCATTTACTAAATATTCTCTGAAGCATTGAAGAGCTGATCTTGCATTGAAGTCTCAAGTATGTCAAGAACAAGAAGACAACTCCACTACGGACCAGTTCCACTACGAGTCTAGATGTGTCCTTAGTTGAGTTGTAATATTGTATTTTGTTCTCTACTATAACTCCTATCTTGCTTTCTTAGAAGTCTTGTTTTAGGAAACCCAAATTATAAACCATCTGTGTTTGTGTTGTGACTAGAGTTATTCATAAGTTAAAGTCTTTGTAACTAGTGAGTGACAAAGTGGCTTGTGATAAGTGTATTACAAGTTAGTGTGGTTGAAGTATTTGTAATAGAGTCATTACAAAGTGGCTTGTAATAGATGAGTTACAAGTTAGTGAAGTTGAAATCCTACCAGCGTAGGTCGTGGTTTTTGTCCCCTTGAGTTGGGATTTTTCCTCGTAAAAATCCTTTCTTGTTTACACATTGCTTCTAGCATTTAGCACTGAGGGAATTGACATAGGACTAGGTCTCTATACATTGGTGGACTCATATAAACTATCAATTGGTATCAGAGCAGGTTCTTTCTAAAAAGTTAACACCTAGAAAGGATCTCAAATGGATGCTCCACCTCACTTTGAAGAAGGACAATCAACCTACAGACCTCCTAGGTTCAACGGTCAGTATTACAGATGGTGGAAGACTCGTATACATGATTTTATAATGACAGAAGACTCTGAGATGCGGGACATCATTTGTGATGGTCCACATCTTCCCATGAAGAATGTTGGAGAAGAACTTGGTGTTATGGTGCCCAAAACTAGAAAAGAATACAACGACATTGACAGAAAAGCCGTAGAGAAGAACTTTCATGCCAAGAAGATCTTGGTATGTGGTATAGGACCTAATGAGTACAATAGAATATAAACTTGTAATCTGCCAAAGAGATATGGGAAGCATTGCAAATGACACATGAAGGAACTAGTCAGGTTAAACAGTCTAAGATTGACATGCTCACCACTGAGTATGAGCTATTTAGGATGAAGGAAGATTAGTCTATACAAGACATGCACACTAGATTCACATCTATCATAAATGAGCTTCACTCACTGGGAGAAATAATTCCTAGAAATAAGCTGGTACGGAAGGTTCCTAGTGTTTTACCTGGTTCTTGGAAGAGCAAGGTGAACGCTATCATTGAATCCAAAGATTCACAAACTCTAACCAAGGACGAACTGATTGGAAATCTGAAGACGTATGATATGAAGAGAAAGAAAGATAGTGAAATAAGAGAAGCAAAGAAGGAGAAGAACCTGGTGATCAAGGCTGAAAACGACGACTCAAGTGAAGAAGATAAAGACATGGCCTATCTCACTAAAAGATTTCAAAAGATGGTTCGAAGAAATGGTGGAATACCGAGGAGAGGCAATTCAAGCAAGCCAAGGAACTATGATCTCTGTCACAAGTGTGGAAAGCTAGGGCACTTCATCAAAGACTGTCCACTTCTAAAGAAGGAGCCCTACAAACACAATTCTGACAAAACTACAAAAAGGACCTGGTTCCTGACAAACGATTCAGCCGAAAAATGCAGCTGACAATGTTGTGAAGCAAGATCTTGCTGCATGGGGAGACTCCTCAAGTGAATCAGAAGAGGAACCTGATGCATGAAACATTTCCATGATGGTAGTAGAAAATGAAGCAAAGGAATATGATTCATTGTTTGCACTAATGGCCCAGTCTGATAATGATGAAGAAGATGACAACGATGAGGTAAATTTCAGGGATGTTCAAAGAAATCTGAAGTCCTACTCTTCTAAGAAATTAATTTTATTATCAAATGTTCTAATTGATTCATACTATAGTTTAGTTGATGATAAGGATTCATTGACTATAGAGTTAGGAGAGGCTGAGCAATCTAGAGATGATCTAGTGGTCTGTGTGGTTGATTTAAAAGAGACCATAGATAATCTTGTAAAAGAAAAGGAAGTCCTGATTGGAAAAGTAAATAGTTAGAAAATGAGAGAGATGACTTAATGGTAGTGGTCATTGACCAGAAGGAGACCATAGAGAAATTTAGCAAAGAAAAGAACACTCTAGTAGAGAAAATTGTAGCTACTGACTGAGCAAGAAAAGGATGACTTTTTGGTGGTAATGACAGATCTGGGGAAAACAATTGAGGAACTCAAATCAGAACATAGGCTTGTAAGTATTGAGAAAGGGAAGCAAATAGCTAGTGACACACACATCAAACTAGAGAAGGAATTGAATGACGTAAAAACTAGTTTGTGTGGTGAACTCGAGAGAAATAGGCAACTTCAAGCTGAACTGGAGAAAGTAAAAATTGATCTTGAGAAATATCTTAAATGGACCTGGTCCTCAGATGTTGTGACTGCCATGTACTCCAATAATAGTGGAAACAGGCAGGGAGTCAGGTTCTAAAAGGAGAAAATTCCTTACGACCCTCGCAAGTATGTCACTGTTCCTGATAACTGGCTTTGTACCCACTGTGGGAACAATGGGCACTTCAAGAAAAATTGCCATGCCAGGGCTCAGTCTGTTCAGAAAAACAAAGTGTTTTCTGAAAAAATGACTACTAAAAGGGGACCAGGTGCCACTCGCAAAAATCGTATCTTGCCTGCATGGACTAGAAAAGCTCTTATCCACCCTTTTCCTCATTACAAGGGACCCAAACTAGTTTGGGTTCCTAAATCTAACCCATAATCTATATGTGCAGGGAACAGTGAGAGGAAGCGGACTACAATGGATCATGGACAGTGGATGCTCAAAGCGCATGACTGGGAACACCTCAGATTTTCTCTCACTGAAAGCCCTGCAAGGAGGGGATGTGTCCTTTGGCAATGGAAAAAAAGGATACATCCTCGGTGTTGGAAGAGTTGGAAAGTCTCTTTTGCACTCAATTGAAAATGTGTACTATGTAGATGGGCTGAAATACAGTCTCTTGAGTGTCTCCCAAATCTGTGATAAAGGAAACAAAGTAGAGTTCTTGTCTAAAGTGTGCACAATTACTAGTTTGGTAACTGGGGAAGTGGTTTTAGTAGCCAAAAGGCACAAGAACATCTATGTTGCTGACTTCGAATCTCTGGAAGCTGGTGATGTGAGCTGCTTGAAGGCAGTTGATGAAGATGCAGAACTGTGGCATAGAAGATTGGGGTATGCAAGCTTCTCATTTACGAATAAATTGATACAGAAGGACCTGGTTCGTGGTCTGCCAAATTCTAAATTCAAGGAGCACAAAGTATGTGATGCATGTGCTAGAGGAAAGCTTGTGAAATCATCCTTTGATCCAAAAAGGATGTTATCACATCAAAACCCCTCGAACTCCTTCAGATGGATCTATGTGGTCCTATGAGAATACCAAGCAGAGGTGGAAAAAAGTATATCTTTGTGATTGTATACGACTATTCAAGATTGACTTGGACAATGTTTCTCAGAACAAAAGATGAGACCTTTGAAGTATTTGTGGCCATTGTTAAGAAAACCCAAGTGAAAATGGATTTGAAGGTAGCTTGCATCAGATCTGATCATGGAAAAGAATTTGACAATGCCAAATTTGATGCATTTTGCAATGAAAATGGGATCACTCATAACTTCTCAGCCCTAAGGACTAGNCAAAAGATGAGACCTTTGAGGTATTTGTGGCCTTTGTTAAGAAAATCCAAGTGAAAATGGATTTGAAGGTAGCTTGCATCAGATCTGATCATGGAATAGAATTCGACAATGCCAAATTTGATGCACTTTGATATGAAAATGGGATCACTCATAACTTCTCAGCCCCAAGGACTCCTCAACAAAATGGTGTTGTTGAAAGGAAGAACAGAACTTTAGAGGACATGGAACGGACAATGCTCATTGACAATGAAATTGCCAAAAATTTCTAGGCAGAGGCAATAAACACTGCGTGCTATTTGGTGAACAGGTGCATGATCAGGTCCCTCTTGAACAAAACCCCTTATGAGTTACTCAATGGAAGAAAGCCCAAGATAACTCATCTGAGAACCTTTGGATGCAAATGTTATGTTCTCAACAATGGGAAGGACCAGCTTGGGAAGTTTGATGCAAAAAGTGATGAAGGAATTTTTCTGGGATATTCCTCTCAAAGCAAAGCCTACAAAGTCTATAACAAAAAATCACACAATGTGTGGAAGAAAGTTTTCATGTGATATTCAATGAGTGATGAGTGGCTAGAATTAATGATTTTAAGCATTATATACCTTGCATTTTATGTGCTTTAAT
>ML418839.1:0-11494 GCA_005239525.1 Nicotiana knightiana | reverse complement strand
TATGTTTAGGGCGAACCCTAACCGTGTAGGGGACTTCTATTTTGACCGGGAAACACTTAAACTTGTCAAAACTCGGATTTGGTCGAAACTGGGACCCGACGTTTGGACCCTAACGCGCCAGGCTAGGGCTGGCGTTTCAGCCCTAACGCCAGGGTAGGGCTGGAGTTTCAGCCCTAACGCCTGGGTAACGCCAGGGTAGGGCCGGTGTTTCAGCCCTAACGCCCGGGTAACGCCAGGGTAGGGATGGATTTTTGGCTCTGTCGCCCGGCTATCGCCCGGGCGTCTCCTCTTCGACCCTTAAGCGTATTTTCACTGTATTTGCATCCATTTACGCGGTTTTCATCTCCAATTCACCTACACATTAAATAAACTCCATTAAGCAGATAAAAAGTATGTTTTTTTCATTAATGCACATAAAATGTAAGGCAAATAACATGTTAAACTATGCAATTTAGTCTCGCATCATATGGCACAACAAAAGCAAGGAATGAATGGCGATTCAGGACGATCTCACCATATCACAAGTGATATTTGTCTCAAAAGAAGAAGACAACTATATAGAGAATTGAATGCATCAGGTACTCACCGAGCTAGTCTCACCGAACAAAATGTAGGGTTGAAGAGGCCTAATATAAATGAAAAATATTCTTTAGATTAACCAAAAAAAATATTTGCATTCATAGTTAACGACTACACATCATATGAACAACAGTAGCAGGAGAGACATCCAAGTATTTTAATTATCCACATAAACATTTAATTTTTTTATTTTGTTTGAGATAATTTAAATTTTAAAGGGGTATAGATATATGCAATACTTAGCATGCGACTTTTCTTTATTTTCATCATAGCAGGTGTTTTACGTTCAAATAGTATTTTCAAAGGCGGGTGTGAGAGACGAGCCATTTTACTACGGGACGATGTTTAAGCCCCATATATCTTTAAATTGTTTAATTTAAAAATTACGCATAAATAGAAAGTATATTAAAGTTTAAGAAATTTAAAAAGAAAATAAAGAAAATCATAAAAAATATCTAGTATGTTTTTACAAATATAAATAATATAATAGTGTTAAAGTTGTCGTGAGATACAACTATAATATCTTAATTTTCAAACAATTAGAAAATTGTAATTTCTTTAAAAATGTATGAAGATATATTTTACCTCTTTAAAATTAATTAATCAAGAAAGTTCATCAATACTATAATTTAAAAGATTAATCCTGTATGTATATACAAAGTTACTTTCAAAGAGCAAAACAATAAAAGGATAATAGTTTAAGACATGAGACCAATAACAATAAGATACAAATTTTGATTATCTAATTTAGAAGAAATAGTCCAATGATATTTATACTTACGATGTTCTCAACTCTCGAATAAAACTTTAATCATTACTTTTTTAAAGAATTTTAAGCATCAAAAGTCTTAATTAGAGAATTTGACACATGGTGTAAATAGAATTTATTAGACTGTCACGACCCAAAATCTATGGTTCGCGATGGCGCCGGACAGCCCTGTCAGGCAAGCCAACCCCTTAATTAGTTGAAATACTTTCTTGTTTAACACTTTCAAAATCATTGCCTTTTTCTTGCATTTCATAATCAAATATATGAATTTTTCGTAAATTAAATACGACAAGAAATCAATTTAATTCAATAAGATAAATCTCAACACATCCCAAGAACCCAGTGACACAAGTACATGAGCAACTACTAAGAACTTATACAATTATACAACGCTTGTCCGAGGTACAAATTGGAACAAGACTTTAAAATAAATGCAAATAAATAGGAGGGAGACTCTATCGGATGCGAAACGCCTCCGGACGATACGTCCCGTCTAAGTCTCCAAATCAGCCACTGCTATGAATGTACCTGTGCAACAAAATGCACAACAACTGTAGTATGAGTACGAACGTGATGACAACAACCTTCAGCCTTCTTCAACTTCAAATATTGATCTGTTAACCACCCGGAATCCACCCTGAAATTTCTTCAAAAATGCTGACTTCCACAATATTTACCAAAATGCTCCCGGGTTATCCTAAACCCGATCCAGACATACGCCCAAGTCCAAAATCATCATACAAACCTGCTGGAACCTTCCGATCCTGATTCCGATGTCGTTTGCTCAAAATTCCATTCTTAATCAATTTCTTCAACTTAAGGCTTCCGAAATGAAGATTTTCCTTCCAATCTAACTTCGAACTTCCTGAATCTCAACTCCGACCATACGCACAAATTACAATACCTGAAATGAAGTTGTTCATGACTTCCAACCGCTGAACGATGCGCCAGAGCTCAAAACGAACGGTCGGGTCGTTACATAGACTAACCCTGTCCATTAAGCGTTATGCGTATTTTGGGCGCATAGTCGGACACTTTGGGGCATAAGCTCCACACATGAGCTTCAGGGCTTTATGAATAGTGCTCTGTCCAGGGATGGAGAACCCCAAACGAATCCCAAAAGATCATTTTAAACATATATTTAAAAAATAATTTAATAATTAGAACTTTGTTACTTTTATATTATTTAAGAGTTGTAATAGTTTTGAATTTTAGATGAACTTGTAATGGTTTTAGTAAATGTTTTTATAATTTAGTTTGTCGTTGTATTTAGGGGTGTCAATGGTTCGGTTTGGCCAATTATTTTATAAAATTTGTGCCATATCAATTTTTCGGTTATTCTCTTATGTATAACCAAAATTAGACTTTTCAAAACAATCCCAATCATGCCGGTTTCTTTTTGATATCGAAACGATTCATTTAATTTTCGGTAATTGTTTTAAATGTCATGTAAAAGTCTGTAGTAGAAGTAGAATGCGATAACATACGGACTTTTATAGGACTTAGAAAAACTCTCTAGACATTGTTACAGTTCAAAAGGTGACGACTTAAGAAAATATGAAAGATGGATAGAGTATAGATTCATCAACTATTCTACAACATCGTAAAAGAAGCTAAGCAAATACCCAAAAAAAAAAACTATTAATCACACACGAGTGGAAAGATATTAACCAAATTGGGATTCAAGAATAAAATCTATAGAAGATTAATTCAAAAAGATAAATCTAAATCATACGAAATAAAAAATATTCAATACATTGTAGTTTGCTACACATAATCGCTACAAAATATGTTGGAAATATTTTAGTTTCAATAGAAGTAGCATAATAGGTTTGGGAATTAGAATTTTGAGTTAATTACTTGTTGGTTTGTAATTGTTCATAATTCCAAGGCCCAAGAAAAATATTTAATGCTTTACTATTTTTAAACTTAATATATAAATTTATTTTTCACATTGTAAATTATTCGATATGGTACGGTACGGTACATTATTTTTTTGGTTTATTTTCATAAAATAAGAAACCTACCCTACTTATTGGTACGATTATAGATTTATATAAAAACCTACGATTTTATTAAAAGAAACCTAATAATCGGTTCGGTACGGTACAATTCGGTCGGTTTAGTCGGTTTTTAAATATTCACTGACACCCCTAGTTGTATTCAACAAATGATACAGTACAGTATAATACAATACATTATAAAACGATGTGTAATAACAATCCAAATTAAGAGTTGTAATAGTAACTTTTGTTGGAAAAAAAAAAATAGCATATTTGTAATAAAAATTTAATACCATTTGAATTTACAACATGAACTAAATTACCGTAATGCATATTAGCGTTAATTGATGCATACTAACGCTTTTCATTTCAAATTTGATCTTTATAAACAAAACAAAAAACTGAAGTCCCTACAAATTAATGTTGATTATTATAAAAATACTTTCTCTAATACGTCATTTAATTTTTATAATTTTTAGAAGTTTAAAATGAATAAAAATTTTATTTATTAATTTTTTTCTTATTTGGACTGAGAGCCCTAATAATTAGAACTTTAAAAATATTAAATTTTACTTTATTTAGATTTTTAAGGACTTGTTCTTGTTGAAACTGAAACGGAAGCATGATAATTTGTGAAATTAAGTTTATAATATTATTAAATTGAAATATAGTTTAAGTTGAATTATTGACTTATTATTGAGGATTTTTATGAGACGTTCTTTATTTATTGAGTTATTAGCTTATATACATGATTAACTTATATGATCATCTTAAGGAACTTATATTTTTATTTTATTATTTAAACACAAATTTTAAATAAATTAGTACTCAATGAGATAGAATACACCCGCATCGCGCGTATCTTGAGACTAGTTATTATAAAAGCATGAATGTTCTACGCTAAAATATTGAACAACACAAGTATCACATAAATCTTGATAGATTTTTATACCCTTGAAAATTAAATTATATTATTCCTTATTGGATAAAATAATAATATTTAAAATACTGTGGACACTCATCATAGTTCAAATTCTCGAATTGTAGATAACTTCAAATTGGAATTGTATTATGCAAGGATGAGAAGTCTGATTAGTCCATATACTAGCTATATTTAAAGTCAAAATCACAACATATGACTTGATTAAGTGATCTTTACCGATAATTGGTGGGAAAAAGAGTTATGTAGCTCAAAACGTGGAATTGCAGCAAATTGAATTCTCTTGAAACCACTTCACTAATTTCCTTTTCGTTTCCCTTGTTTTTTCACTCAACTACTCAGATAACTTCTCTTCATTCCCGCTATTGTTTCCCTCCATATTCCCACCTTCCCCTCGACCCCTCTTCTCCCATTTTCTGCAAAAGAAACTTCCATTTTCAGAGCTATATATTCAGCATATAGTGCCTTTTGGAGATATGAAATTCCTGGTGAGTATTAGGTCAGTTCTCTCTCTCTTTTTGTTTTGTATTTTAATTCTTTTAAGTTTGTTCATTTTAGTTTCATCAATATGATTGTTCGACACATATTTTGTGCTTTATATTTAGGATTTAGATATGTAGTTTATTTCACTGCTTAGCTTTACCAAAATCGTGACAGTGTGTAGTTCGTTGATTCTGTTTGGAGTTAAAAAAATAGATCTTTTGATCCTTTGTTTGTAGAGGATATTATAATTTTTTTATTTTATTGTTTTTGTATCTAGAAAAAACAGATCTTTTAAGGCTCTGTTTATAGAGGATATGTAGTTTATTTGTTTTATTTTTTTTTGGAGTTAAAAAACAGATGTTTGAGGCTCTAGATTGGGTTTGTTCTGTAGTTTGAGGACAATTTTTTTATATCTTCTTTTGTCTGATGTTTAGTTCCTCCTCATATTTGATTCACCTCTCTCTCTTTTTCTTATGAATATGCAGGCATGCCAAAGATTAAACGTTTCCGGAATCCACTAAAGTCGGCCCGTGATTCACATGATGCTCATGGACATTCTTCTTCATCAACAACTCCAGTCCAGTCCAGTCACGTGCTATAGATCCCTCAACAATAGTACAATTCCTCCCATTTGCTCACGAAGTCCCGCAACAAGAACAAGCTTCAATTCCACCTTCTAATTCAAGTGCAACATATGTGCGCCGTCCAGGTCGTGAATGTACAAAATATTGGACAGTAGAGGCAAAAGGTATATGCCTTACATGTATTTTTACTTCAATTTATGAGAATCTTATTTTTTTTCGTTTTGGTTGAGTAACTTGTTTTCTTGTTAAAGATTCAGACAATGCTACCAAGCAGATTAGGGTCAAGGTCAATGAGGTTAACAACCTAACTGCTGGGGAGCGCATCATTGTGGATTTTGATGACTACAACGCAGCATATGGTGAAGCGCAAGGATTGCTTGCTGAATATTGTGAAACGTTGGCAATTGATTGTAATTTGTTCCCGATTAGTTTTGAGAAGTGGTCAGGGCCATCAGGCATGCCTAAGAAGTGCATGGAAGACTGCTATGAAACAATATTGAAGGTAAAAGTGTTATTACATACATATGTACTTATTGCACCTAGATTTTTATACACATGAAAAAACTAACTTCTATTTTTTATTTGAAGCCTCGATTTGATTTTCGGGTAAGTGAGTCCATTGCATACAGATACTGCAATGCTAGTATTTCGAAGAAGTGGGTTACACATGGGCAGAAGTTGTGGAATAAATATTTTGACCTAGCCAAAAGCAAAAATGAAATTCTAAGTAATGTACCAGCAGGTATAAATAAAGATCAATGGGCTAGTTTTGTTGCTTACCGTCAAAAACCATCAACAATGGTAAGATTCAGATTATTTTAACAAGTTTCATCATAATTAAATAAAGATGAATTTTTTAATTTTTATTTGTTTTGTTGATAGGAGCTTTGTAGAAGAAATAAAGAAAATAAAAAAAAAACAAAAGATGCCGCATACTGGTGGATCAAAAGCTATCTCGAGAAGACTACATGAGCTGATATGCACATTAACTTAATAATTTTACAATTTCTCTAATTAATGTTCTGTAATAACTTTTAAATACTCTTTCTTAGTTTTTGGAAACTGGAAAAACTCCTAGTCGCGGAAAAATATTTATTGAAACTCACAAGAGAAGCAATGGATCGTTTGTAAATGATGCGGCAAGGACTATAGGGGTAAGTATAGTTTGGTGCATTTTTATAACATTATTTTTATTATTTTTCTATAACATTTTGCATCTCAAGTTTTACTATCTTGTACTACTAACTACTAAGTGATATTTATCTGTGTGTAGGAAGAAATTGAATTGAATATGACTCAATGTGATACTAATGAGTGTGAAGTTTCTCCAAATGATGTTATTGGCAAGATGTTAGGGGTAGAGCATTTCGGGAGAGTACGATGTATGGGTATGGGAGCTGTTCCTTCAAACACATTCAGGAATACTAAAGGACGACTTAGTGATCCGAGTGCTTCTTCGTCTAGCTACAGTGCATCATATGCAACATATAACCATTTGCAAAAAAAGCTTGTGCGTGTGGAATCCCAACTAGAAGGCACCTTAAATGCGTTGAAGGTTTACGTGATGTCAAAGGAAGGTTCGGTTCCCGAAGAATTTGCTGGCTTGTTTGCTCTTCAACCACAGGTAAGTAATAAATATAGCTTGTATTTCTTCTATTACAACTTCTGATNGAGCTTTGTAGAAGAAATAAAGAAAATAAAAAAAAAATTAAAAAATGCCGCATACTGGTGGATCAAAAGCTATCTCGAGAAGACGACATGAGCTGATATGCACATTAACTTAATAATTTTACAATTTCTCTAATTAATGTTCTGTAATAACTTTTAAATACTCTTTCTTAGTTTTTGGAAACTGGAAAAACTCCTAGTCGCGGAAAAATATTTATTGAAACTCACAAGAGAAGCAATGGATCGTTTGTAAATGATGCGGCAAGGACTATAGGGGTAAGTATAGTTTGGTGCATTTTTATAACATTATTTTTATTATTTTTCTATAACATTTTGCATCTCAAGTTTTACTATCTTGTACTACTAACTACTAAGTGATATTTATCTGTGTGTAGGAAGAAATTGAATTGAATATGACTCAATGTGATACTAATGAGTGTGAAGTTTCTCCAAATGATGTTATTGGCAAGATGTTAGGGGTAGAGCATTTCAGGAGAGTACGATGTATGGGTATGGGAGCTGTTCCTTCAAACACATTCAGGAATACTAAAGGACGACTTAGTGATCCGAGTGCTTCTTCGTCTAGCTACAGTGCATCATATGCAACATATAACCATTTGCAAAAAAAGCTTGTGCGTGTGGAATCCCAACTAGAAGGCACCTTAAATGCGTTGAAGGTTTACGTGATGTCAAAGGAAGGTTCGGTTCCCGAAGAATTTGCTGGCTTGTTTGCTCTTCAACCACAGGTAAGTAATAAATATAGCTTGTATTTCTTCTATTACAACTTCTGATCAGTTCAATATATAGCATTGTACTTCTATGTGATAACAAAATGAAATCAATAAAAATTGTTAAACATAGTTCATTAGATCAAGCTCTTTTGTGGAAGAGATTCACTATGTCTAAATATTGCTCTCACAATGAACATACTGCTGATTGTTTAGTGTCTTTAGATGTCCCTCTCTTGATTTTTTATCTCAAGCATTCTGTATACATATCTTAAAGCCAAGCATTCTGTATATACATCTGCATTTTGTATTCTGTATACATATCTCAAGCATTCTGTATACACACTTATATTTCTTGACCCTCATCTTGCAAAACATTATATGTTAAATCTGTTTGTTTTTCAGCTAGAACACCCTTTGCACCAGTAGTGTTGAGAGCTACATAAGTAGGTCGATTACCAGATGCACACAATACATTAGTAAATGCGAATGTTAAACCTGTAGTTGTTGGTTGATTTTCAGCCTTTTCAAATTGGCCTAACAACAGAAATATAAGTGTGTTCCTGATTCGGAATTGGCCTAAAGAGGGAGGTGGTGGCAAGGAATTTCCATCCACTTGCAAAAGCTAAGGCTTTTATTCGGAACTTTAGGATAAGGGATACTTTTGATTGATTCTTGTTTTCCGATCTTGTTTGGGATTAATCAAAATAAGCTTCTCACCGAATATCATTTTTATTGTTTCAGCCTGATGATGCAGAGAATGAACGTACTTCATCGGTGGATGTAAGAAGATCATCGGCGGATAACAACGCAAATCACCAATCAAATGCTTAATGTTTTTGTTGTGGACTACTTTTGCTTTCTAGGAATTTAATCTTTACTAGTTGTCTAGACTTGTGTTTATATTGCTTTAGTTAGTGCTTAATGTTTTCGTTGTGGACTACTTTTGCTTTCTAGGAATTTAAATTTGTAATGGTTGTCTAGACTTGTGTTCATTTTACTTCAACTAATGCTTAATGTTTTTGTTGCTATCCAGACTTGTATTTATATTGCTTTAGGAATTTATAATGCTTAGATCAATTTTCTTGTTTTCATATTCAACAATTGTAACATTCACATGTTCAATCACTGCTATATCCTCAGAAGTTAACTGCTTTTCCCCATTTTCTTGCTTTAGTCCTTCCCATTTTCCTCACATTTTCAGTACTTCGATTTCTGACTTTTGCTATTATGGATACTAAGTAGAGTGAAGGGATCGAACCCCCTTCACCGAAAAATTACACAATATAAAAGTGAAAACGGTTTACTTTTTGTTATATGTGCACTGTTATGAAAAAAATCAAATGTAGTTGTGAAGGAGGTTCAAAATTGCTTTAGGCCTTAGGTTCAAATTCCAACTACGACGTTGTAGATTTTTTTGTATCCCGTTGTATAAATTTATGGTTCTGCCGTTGTTCACAAGCTTGAACTTTAGTGAAATTCTAATAATGAAATGATTACGGAGTTGTTTAGAGAAGAACGGTAGTGTTGGATAAAGCTGGTAGAAGTGAAGTATAGTGAGCTGACATTCTGGTGCACAATAAGTAAGTTCCATGTATGGTGTAGGATCTGCAACTGCATGAGGAATCATTGGCCTGATTTCTCAGAATCAATACAACTAAAAAGTGGAAAGGGAGCTGGACAGAGGTTGGCTTGAACTCGCAGAAACGAACATTTCTGCGCACCTGCGCAATCGCAGAAGCGCAAGTAAGAACGTAGAAGCGAAGCTGGCAGCTTGCTGGTTTTGTTTTCACAGAAGCGTGAAGAGTTCCCATAGAAGCATGAACTGTGCCCGTAGGTGCGAAACTGGGCAGCAACATAAGGACCAAAAATCAGTCACTTTGTCATTTTTGATTGAGATTTTGGAGCTCGGTTTTTGGGCGAATTAGGAGGAATTCTTCACGACTTTGGCTTGAGTAGATGCCCTATATCCTAAAGTGTTTATATTTCATGAATCTATGATTATATACATCGTTTAGTTCGGATTTTAATGGAAGACATCAAGATTTTGGCAAAATCTTCCAAAAATGAAAATTTAAGATTTGGAGGTCGAGTGACTTAAGGTCTCGATCGGCTTCGTAATATGTATTATGACCCGCGGGTGAGGTCGAGTTTAATTTTCGGAAGATTTAGAATTAAATTGAAAGAACAATTCCTATTTAGAAGCTTAAATGGAAAGAGTTGACCACATAGTTGACTTTTGAGCAAACAACCCGGAATAAAATNTGTCCGTAGGACAATTCGACGCATTTTAGCAAAAGTTGAAAATGAAAGATTTTTAAAAACTCCGACCTAAGGTTGAACTTTTTATAATGACGTCGAAGAGATTCCGGAAATTTGAATAGCTCTATTTCATCATTTATGACTTGTGTGCAAATTTGAAGTCATTCCGGATTGATTTGATACATTTCGGTGAAAAATATAGAAGTTGAAAGATTTGAAAATTGATAATTCGATACATGCGCGATTCGTAATTTTCGGCGTTGTTTGACATGGTTTGAAGCCTCGACTAAGTTTGTATTGTATTTTGGGACGTGTTGGTATATTTGGTTGAGGTTCCGAGGGCCTCGGGTGGATTTTGGAAGGTTAACGAATCAATTCGGACTTGAGGAAAAGTTGCTGCAATTTCTGGGCAGCAGCTGATGCTTTCGCTTATGCGGAAGTTTCATCGCAGAAGCGAAGAAATTGTCACAGAAGCGACTGGAAAGGGAGCTGGACATAGGCTGGCTTGAACTCGCAGAAACGGACATTTCTCCGCACCTGCACAATCGCAGAAGCGCAAGTAAGAACGCAGAAGCGAAGCTGGCGGCTTGCTGGTTTTGTTTTCACAGAAGCATGAATACTGATCGCAGAAAAGCGAGAACAGTGCTCGCGGAAGCGTCAACAGTACCCGTAGATGCATGAACAATACTCGCAGAAGCGTGAACAGTTCCCGCAGAAGCATGAACTGTGCCCACAGGTGCCAAACTGGGCAGCAACATAAGGACCAAAATTCAGTCACTTTGTCATTTTCGATTGAGATTTTGGAGCTCGGTTTTTGGGCGATTTTGGAGGAGTTCTTCACGACTTTGACTTAGGTAAGTGTCCTATATCCTAAAGTGTTTATATTTGAGATTGTTACACAAATACCCGGCCAAATTCAAAGTTTACTGTTTTAGTCGGTATCTACTGTCTTGAACTTGAACTATGTATCTCTTCTTTCTGTCTATTTTTTTTTTGGTTTCTTGTTTACTAATATCTGATCAACTTGAATATTTGTGCTTGTTTAAGATTTGAAGGTCGAGTCTTTATCGGAATTGGATAAAATTGGTATGGTTGACCTCGTATCGGGATGTGTGTTCCGATTTCATGAAAATTATATCGGGTTCTGAAGGACGGGCCCCACGTTGACTTTTGTTGACTTTTTGGAATAAAAATTTAAGTTGACATAGTAGTTATTTTCAAGAGCTTATGTATTTTATAATTTTTATTATATAATTTAAATTTTATTTTATAGTTATTTATATAAACTCCTAAATTAGTAAGTAAGCACTAAAATAAATGAATGGAGGAAAAGCTATTTAGTGCCCCAAAGTTATCTTTCTTAAGTTTACAGGAAAACAAAATCCTTGCCCTTTTTGGTTTTCAGAAAAATTCCTTATATCAGTATAATACTAATTGTTAAAGCTTTTAAATAATTGGAAGCAGCACGGTTTATTTTA
>ML418838.1:2141-21343 GCA_005239525.1 Nicotiana knightiana | reverse complement strand
TAAACTCGTCAAAACTCGGAATTGACCGGAACCAGGGACCCGGGCGTTTGGGCTCAAACGCCTCCCTAAGGCCAGGGCAGGCCTGGAGTTTGGGCTCTAAGGCCCCCCTAACGCCAGGGGTTGCCTGGCTTTAGAGGCCAAACGCCTGGATAAGGCCAGGGTGTTCCCTCTTCTTCTCTTAAGCGTATTTTCGACGTATTTGCATCCATTTAGCTCGGTTTCCATCCCAATTCACCTACACATGAAATAAACTCTGTTAAGCACATAAAACGTGTGTTTTTATCATTAACGCACATAAAATGTAAGGCATATAACATGTTAAACTATGAATTCTAGCCTCGCATCAGCTGGGCAGTATAGCTATAGGTCTAACGTAAAATTCTTTAAAAATTCAATATTTCGGTATATCAAAATTTCATGATCCTAATATCGAGGACCGTACCGTTATACCGAAATATCAAAAATGTAACACTGAATTAGACCGAAATACCGAAAAAATTGAAACTAAAATACCGAATTAATTTGATCTGGTTCGGAATTCAATTTTTCGGATTTTATGCTCACCCCTACCTGAGACCCAACAGTCTCATTAGCATCCTCACAAACACCAACCAAAATTCCGTTAGAAGAAGTTAACAACATATTATCATTAGTTTCTTATTCATTTACCCCCAAAGTAGATCCAAAAGACACATAAGGAATATTACTAGTGGAGTTGGTAACGTTCAAATCTAATCTTGGAATGGTAGCTTCTGAACCGTCACTGCTACGATTCACAGTCTTTGGGGCTTCAACACTCTCTTCAACTATCAGAATGGAAACTTCCTAACTGTAGGGTTTTGACTATTTGACATAGGGGACTTATACTCTGTTGCATGTGCTTCGTGTGATGAAGACACGGTGGGAACTACATTGGGAACGTTTGAGTCTTCTAGATTCTCAGACATAGTGGGGATTTTCAGTGAGAACTGAAGAAGAGGAGTAGTTTAGTTTTGAGAGAGAAATGGAATTTTTGGCTTTTGATGTGAACTAGGGGTGTTCATCGTTCGGTTTGGGTTAGTTTTTTCCTAAAAAGAAACCAAACCAAGTTAGTCAAATTTTCAAATATTGAAATCAAACCAAACCAATTAAGTCAATTTTTTATCGATTCGGTTTTTGTCGGTTTTTCGATTTTTTCGGTTGTTTATAGGTTTTTTCTTAAATATGAGTACACTACCAAATGCATATTCCGGCGATTACATTTTCAACATAACACTATCAAACCAATTATTCTTTGAGAAATATATCATTTACCAAGATATATTAATGATAGTTGAATCAAATAGCAATGAATAATATAAGTACTCAATAAAAAATTAATTATTTTTAACATGAAATAAATTCTTGTACTTAGCAAAAGAAAATTACCAATCAAACTAGAATGTAAAGGCAATTAATTAGATTATTATAATAGCAAAGAACTAGACTAAAAATACAAACGACTAATATGTACCATAAAAGTTTAGAAATTTTATATAAAAGTGTACATATATATAGGTGTAATAATAAATTAATATATCTACTTTTATAGTCAGTTTGGTTCAGTTTTTTTGGTTATTTTTTTATTAAGACCAAAATCAAACCAAATTTGATCGGCTTTTCAAATTCAAAACTAAAACCAAACCAAACCTAAAAGTATCGGATTATTTGATCGGTTTGGTTCGGTTTTCGGTTTGGTTCGATTTATAGGATTTTAATGAACACCCCTAATGTGAACAGTGATGAAAGAGACATCATTTTGGTTTTTTAACAGGGTGAGGGATCAGTTAGAAATAGGTATGATTTGCTGGATAGACGGGTCGTTTAGTAACGGGAACAACGTTTAGGTTCTAAAGAGGGTAGAAAGAGAGACTTACATTTTAATGACGTGGCACTTTCTCAGTCATTAAAAAGTTGTGCATGAGAGTACAAAAGAACTACTAACCTGTATCAAAGGAACCAGGTTCCGTGACAAGTTTTGTAAATGTGAGCCTCATCCTTTTACCAAAATGTGATCTACTAGCTTCTTGTGTGCTCTGTAATTGACATGCGTGTCTACCTGTAACAGTATAGAAATGAGTTAGAACTTTGCCAGAAAACACTTTTTAGCTATTTTACATGTTCATTTCTTTCATAGCCAATCATTGAGGGACCACGTGCCCAGCTTGATTTTATCAATCCCAGTGCCAATTGATTCTTTTCAAAGTGCTCTCTGCTCAGTAGTTTGGTAAAGATATCTACAATTTTGTGTTCTGTGCTGCAAAACTTCATGCAAATAAGCCATTTTTCAACATTATCTTTGAGAAAATGACGGCGCACATCAATATGCTTTGTTCTCTTATGCTGAACTAGGTTATTTGCCATGTTGAGAGAACTGGTGTTATCACACAGTAATGGAACACAATCAGAAAATACACCAAGGTCCTCCAACTGCTGCTTGATCCACAACAATTGAGCACAGCAAGAGGCAGCTTCCATACACTCAACTTCTGCAGTTGAAAGCGCCACTTAGTTTTGTTTCCTCGTACCCCATGAAATTAGACACGATCCCGGAAAATGTACCATGCCAGAGGTGCTTTTTCTATCTACCATATAACCATCATAATCAACGTCAGCATACCCAATCAAGTCGAAATTGTCTCCTGAAGGGTAGTAGAGAACCAGGTCCTACGTTCCTTTGAGATACCTTAGGATTCTCTTGGCGGCCTTCAGATGAGATTCATTTGGATTAGATTGAAACCTAGCACATAATACTACGCTGAGTACGATATCTGGTCTGCTTGTTGTGAGATACAAGAGTGACCTAATGATACCTCTGTACATGGTCTCGTTCATAGGAGAACCAGGTTCATCCATGTCCAGACGAGTGGAAGCGGCAATAGGAGTATCAATGATCTTTGAACATTCCATATCAAATATTTTTAGAATCTCTTTGATGTACTTTTGCTGACTTATCATTGTGCCCTTAGGAGTTTGCTTAATTTGCAGACCCAAGAAGAAATTCAATTCCCCCCATCATGCTCATTTCAAACTCACTTCCCATGAGCTTTGCAAACTCTTCACACAGAGAATCGTATGTTGCACCAAATATAATGTCGTCAACATAGACTTGCACAATGAGCAGGTTCCTCCCTCGTTTCTTCAGAAACAGGGTGTTGTATATTTTTCCTCTTGAAAAGCCATTTTCTAGGAGGAATTTGGACAACCTTTCATACCATGCACGAGGAGCCTGCTTCAGACCATACAAAGCCTTGTCAAGTTTGAATATATGCTGAGGATGCTCATGACATTCAAAGACATGTGGTTGTTTGACGAAGATTTCTTCTTTTAGATATCCATTCAGAAATGCTCTTTTGACATCCATTTTGAACAATTTGAATTCCATGTGAGATGCAAAGGCAATAAGGATTCTGATGGCTTCCATTCGAGCAACTGGAGAAAAAGTTTCATCATAGTCAATCCCTTCCTCTTGATTGTAGCCTTGAACTACTAACTTTATCTTGTTCCTTGTTTTGTTTCCAAGCTCATCAAGTTTGTTTATGAATACCCACATAGTCCCTATAACAATTCTGTCAGCAGGTCGAGGAACCAGGTGCCATACGTTGTTCCTCTCGAATTGATGGAGTTTATCTAGCATAACAGTAATCCAGTCAACATCTTTCAATGCTTCCTTGATATTTTTATTCACAATTTGAGAGAGAAAGGCTGAGAAGGCAAGTGAGTTTCTTGACTTTGATCTAGTTTGAATCCCTGAGTCAAGAGGAGTGATCACATTTTGAAGAGGGTGTGAACTTTTGTGCTTCCAGTTAGACACATGAATCTTATTGTGAGAGGATCCAGGTACTTCTGAATGTGATCCATTGTTGATATGAGTCCCGCTTCTCTGCTCAACATCTGAGGTTCCTTGCACAACATCAACAACTATGTTCTCAACTTCAGTTGTTGTGATTGAGGGACCATATTCCTCTACGTCAGTTGGAGATACAAATGCACCATCTTCATTTGATTCCTTGATATGACTCATCATGTCAGCCTCTATATTTGTCATATCAATGACTTCACCAGGAACCGTTAACTTCTCTCTGTCTTGATCAATATTATCATATGAATCTTTCCCACATAGGTGGTGTGATTCATCAAAGACCACATATATGATTTCCTCAACACATTAAGTTCCTTTGTTGTAAGTAGGATTTGTTTTATGATGAATAACCAAGAAAGATTCCTTCATCACTTTTGGCATCAAATTTTCCAAGTGCTTTCTTACTATTGTTGAGGACAAAACATTTGCAGCCAAATGTCCTTAAGTGTGTCAGCTTGGGTTTCCTCCCGTTCAACAGTTCATACAGGGTTTTGTTCATGAGGTACCTGATCATGCACCTATTCACCAAGTAGCATGAAATGTTAACTGCTTCTGCCCAGAAACCTTTTGCAACACCACTGGAAATCAACATTGTCCTTGATATGTCTTCAAGAGTCCTATTTTTCCTCTCCACAACACCATTTTGTTGAGGTATTCTTGGAGCTGAAAAGTTATGACTTATACCATTTTCAGCACAGAATTCGTCGAATTTTGCATTATCGAACTTTGTGCCATGATCAGATCTTATACACACAATATTATGGCTCACTTTCACTTGGATCTTATTCACGAAAGCAGCAAACACTGGAAGTTTCATCCTTGGTTCTGAGGAACATGGTCCAGGTGAATCTGGGATAGTCATCCACTATAACAAAAATGTACTCCTTTCCTCCTCTACTTGGCACCCTCATAGGTCCACACAAATCCATATGGAGGAGATCAAGTGGCCTTGAGGTGCTAGTTTTCTTTTTGGGCTTAAAAGAGGACTTGACTTGCTTTCTTTTTACGCATGCATCACACACCTTGTGATTTTTGAAGCTTGATTTAAGCAGGCCACGAACCAGGTCCTTTTTAACCAATTTGTTCAATAACGTAAAACTTTCTTGAGCCAATATTCTGTGACATAGTTCATCATCATCATCATCATCATCAACAACACTCGTACATGTGATATCCCATTTTGCAAGGACTCAAAATCAGCAACATAAATATTTTTGTAGCTTTTTTCCACCAGAACCAGTTCACCAGTCACAAGATTTGTGATTGTGCATATTTTTGACACAAATTCCACTTTGTTTCCTTTGTTACAGATTTGGGAAACGCTCAATAGATTGTATTTAAATCCATTCACATAATACACATTTTCAATTAAGTGGGTGAGTGTCTTCCTAATTCTTTATACTCCCAGAATGTATCCCTTTTTACCATTGCCAAAGGACACACTCCCTTATTGCAGGGCTTGAGTGAAAGAAAATCATCGATGCTTCCACTCATGTGCTTAAAACAACCAGTATCCACGTACCTTTTTTGGCTGCTTCCTTTCACTGCTTCCTGCACAAGAGAATCAAGGATTAGACTTAGAAACCCAAACAAGTTTGGGTCCCTTGTAGTGGGGAAAAGGGTGGATTAAAATTCTTTTTGTCTAGGCAGGCAATACACGTTTTTTAACAGAGGGACCTGGTTCCTTAGCAGTAGTTACCTTTTGAACAAACACCTTATTTTTCTGTTCGGACTGAATTATAGCCTTACAGTTTTCTTTAAAGTGCGTAGTGTTGCCACAGTGAGTGCAAAGGCAGTTGTTAGGCACAATAACATACTTGCTATGTGGATTGTTGGGAATATTTTCCTTTTGGAACTCGACTCCCTGCCTGTTCCCACTCTTGCTTGCATACATGGCAGTAATTATATCAGAGGACCAAGTCCACTTTAGAGATTTTTCAAGGTTATTTTTAACTCTGCCTAGATCTTCTTGAAGTTGTCTCTTTCTTTCAAGTTCAACACATAGACTAGATTTCACATATTTGAGTTCATTTTCAAGCTTAGTGTGCGCCTCACTTGCAACTTCCTTTCCCTTTTGGATAATCCCAGAACTATTTCCTCTTTTTAATTTCTCTATTGTTTCTTTTAGGTCCATGACTACTATCAACAAGTCATCTCTCTGATTTGCTATGTCTTAAATTTTTTTTAATCATAACATACTTTTCTTTTATTAGATCCTCGACGGTTTCTTTTAGGTCAACCTCTACGATTACCAGATCATCTCTCTCATTTATACCTCTCCTAGTTCCATAGTTAAAGCATTTTTATCATTTATAATATTGTGACGCGTCAATTAAATCATTTTCCAAAGATATAAACTTTTTCTAAGAGTAAGACTTCAGATTTATTTCAATGTCTATAAAGTTTACCTCATCATCATCATCTTCATCATTCCTCAGATTTTGCCATTAGGGCAAATATAGTGTCATATTCCGCTGATTCACTTTCAAGTACCATCATGAAGGTATCACCTTATGCATCATCTTCTCCAGATTCGTTGGAAGAATCTCCCTTTGCAGCAAGGGCTTGTTCACAACATTGTCAGCGACTTCTTTCCTCTTGAATCTTTTGTCAGGAATCGAGTTCTTTTTGGCTGCTTTGTCTATCTTGTGGTTGTACTGGTCTTATTTGAGGAAAGTACAATCCTTGATAAAGTGTCCTGGCTTTCCACATTTATGACATAAGTCATATCCTCTTGGATTGTTGGAGCTTCCCCTCTTTGGAATACCTTCATTCCTGCGAACCTTTTTCTGAAATCACTTTGTCAGATAAGCCATATCAGCATCCTCATCACTTGAGTCATTGTTGTTTGTCTTGAGGATCGAGTTCTTCTCCTTTTTGGACTATCTTCTTTCATGATCCTTCTTCTTCTTCATTTCATAAGTTTTTAGATTACCAATGAGTTCATCGATGGTAAGCTTTTGCAGATCCTTTGCCTCTGTGATAACATTTACTTTGCTTTCCTAGGAACTAGCTAATACACTAAGTATTTTCCTGACAAGTTTGTTCCCTGAAATGATCTCTCCTAGAGAATGAAACTCATTGATGATAGAGGTGAATCGAGTGTGCATGTCCGAATGGACTCTTCGTCCTTCATCCTAAAGAGTTCATACTCAGTGGTGAGCATATCAATCCTCGACTACTTGACTTGAATTGTTCCTTTGTGTGCTGTTTGGAGAACTTCCTAGATCTCCTTTGCAGATTGACACGCAAAAATCCTGTTATATTCATCTCGTCCAATACCACAGACGAGGATCTTTTTTGCTCATAAGTTCTTCTCTATAGCTTTGCGGTCAGCATCGTTGTACTGTTTCCTTGTCTTGGGAACTGTCACTGCTGGTTTGCTAGTGGTCTTCGTAGGGACGAAGGATCCATTACAGATAGCATCCTAGAGTTCTGAATCTTCAGCCATGATAAATCATGCATCCTTGTCTTCCATCATCCGTAATACTGGCCATTGAATCTTGGTGGTCTTTAGGTAGATTGACCTTCTTCAAAGTTTAGTGGAGCAGCCATGGGGATCCTTTTTAGGTGTTAGCATGATAAAAGGAACATGCTCTGATACCAATTGGTCGAAACCAATGGTCCACCAAACTGTATAGAGAACCGGGTTCTCTATCATTTCCCACTGAACACACAAAGAGACAAGTAAAAGACACACTAGAGTTTTACGTGGTAAACTCCCAACTCACGGGATTAAAAACCGCGACCTACACTTGTAAGATTTCAACTTCACCAACCGAGCAACTTTAGATTACAACTTATTGTAACTTAGGAATTAAACTTTTAATCTCTCACTCACTTGTAATAACTCTATTACAAGTCTCTTTATAATAACTCTATTACAGATCTCACAACTCGACTAATAACTCCCTACACAATGCTTCTAGCCAAGCTAAGTAGGAATTAAAAGTAAAACATGTTAGCAAAGGTACAACATAACTAAGGACATGTAATAACTCCGTGCAGGAAACTGGTCCTCCGTTACGATGTTCTCTACTCTTGAAGCCCTGAAAGTCACTTGCAGATTGGCAACACACTTAAGAGAAAGATCAATTCTGGAATGTGCAAGTGCATATTTTCTTCATTTGCTTCATGTTAATAATACCCAAGTGATGTCACTTGGATGATGCAAGCAATATCCGATACAAGGCATTCCCTATAAAGTGGTTGATGCACTGTTCACATTGTTGTGTGTGTGCAGAGGGACAATTGCATCGGCTTTACAGTTGTGAGCAGTTGATTGAAACAGTCAGCAAGGGAGATGATGTCCATTTGTTCCCTCTGTCGTCTCTTTGACTCTGATTGTTGAAACATGTCCCAATCGAGACTTGTTATTCTTGAGCACTTTGAAGATGTGAAACAAATTCCTTATCTAATTTTTATCATTAAGTTCGTTAGATCATCAAAACATAACATGGCACATAACCTATCACTACTTGTAATGTATATAACGTGTGAGATTGATTTTAGAGATCAGTTAAAGCTAGATTGTCCATGTAAATATCCCATGTTTCATCACTAGAGAGGACTATTATTACTTTCCTACTATTAATAAGGGAGAATTAAGAAGAGCTTCTAGTTAATGTGAATTTACAAAAATACCATAACATTTCACTTTATTTTATATTTGTTCAAGGGTACTTCTCTCATTTCAGGAATTCTAGGCTGACTTTTATATCGGTACAACAACACGTGCAGTCCTATTCTTTATTTTTCTAATACTTCTTGGAAAGTAACCCACCTCAAAACATCTCCCTCTAGGACGTCTGCACTCTCTACGACGGGCTGGTAATTTGAGAAAAATTGTTGGGGAACAGATTTTAAATTTTTTATACGTGTTATTAAATTCAACTCAACATTCGCTTTCATCTCCATGTTTAATTTTTCTTTGCTTCTTTGAATTTTTTGGTATCGCTGATTTGCCTTTAATAACTTGCGGGTGAGTCTAATTCGTACTATGGCGACTCCATATTCCGCTTTTTGATTTTCGGATGTTTGATTTTTGCTATAGCCTATAAGATTTTATTTTTATGGCTTCATTTGTAAACTATTATCCCTGGAAAAAACTAGAGTGGTTAAGTTTTCTCGAATTTTTGGAGTTTAACATCTAGAGTAAGGAAGTTAAATTAAGGGCTGAAACGATTTTTGACAGTAGTTGTGTCCTTTTTTTTTTTTTTACCAAATAAAAATATGTGAAAAATTCAAAATAGAAAGGAGCTTCACCTTATTTGTTAGTAGTAATTTTGTCAAGCCTTTTGAAATATTGATATAGCAAGATTAATATGTAATTATTTTAGGCAGATTTTATTGTTGGACAACACCTTTGTGTTGCATGTTAAATTCTTAGGCGATTGGCATGATGAAGAAGCTTAACCCTTGGAATTCATCTGACTCGTATTTTGATTTGTGACACTAAAATAAATTTGGCACCATATGAATTAATGTATAGTTTATTAGGATCGATCCCTTAACCTAAAATTACTAGCAGTTAGCCAAGAAATAGACTGCAAAAGAAGAAGACCTATAGAAATTAAGGTTGCACTTATCAAATTTTATTTCTATATGACTTTATAAAAAGATGTATGTTTACTTAATAAATTTTTTCATATATTGTTAAAATGTTTGCATATTGGCACGCTGCAACTGTATGTTTACGATTTTGTCACTCAGTAGTAAATTAGTAATTATATGCTTGTTGATTACTTATTTTGCAGTAGGTGACTGTCCTCAAATATATCTCTGTACAGGTGTGAACTCATTCTTGGGAGAAATTTGTGGATGCATATCAAATTTGAATAAAAAGATAAAGATAAAATAAATATTTCAGTTTTATGAGTTTTGGCAAAAGGTGATATCTTTTATTCTGTTGCACCCGTAAAGCAATTTACATGTACAAGAAATGTTGAGAAGAGATAATGTTTTCCTGACAAATTATATGCTTTTTGTTAGCAATAATTTATTGATATTGTGATTCTTGAAGACATTGTCGTCGAAATTAAATAAGGGTAATTGGGTCTTTATACTTAACTTGTAAAGAAGAAATGAGAGTACTTTATAACTAACTTACCAAATTATTAAATTTGGGTAATTATCTTATTCTTCTGCCTCCAAGTTTTTGTTGTTGATATTCTGACATTAGTTCAACAATGATTTTGCTGCTAAGGGAATTCTAATATAACCTACAGATTCTCCACTCAAAGATTCAATTCCTCTTCTTTGGACCATTACAATAAGAGCATACTTTATTGACTTAAATTGTGTACCACAAAACAATATAAGTTTCTATTTTTCCCTTCTATTTATTCTCAAAGCAAGAATGTTGGCCGTGTGCTGTGTACGGGCTCAAGTTAAGCAATGTGCTTATTTACTTCAATTACGTAAAGATGTGCACGCACCTCAAGTTAGTTAATTTGCCTCAAGTCCATTTGCAAATAATCGTTAGAATAAAACTTTTTGCTATGTATTCTTATAAGAATAATGTTGCCTGAAGGAGTTGAACTAATTTCATTTGATAATTAAAAAAATTGGTCTTTGATTGGCAAAGTGTAAGGCCCCGGAAAATTTTGCTAAGTAATTTAAGAATTCGTGGTGCCAGGTAGGCTAATTATAATATTTTATGTGCTATCAATATGATGGACATCAATTAGATATGGTAATAAGTGTATGAGTCATATAATAAGTAAGGTGAGGTCCAAGGAGAGGCCTAAGTTTAAGTCAAGTTGAAAAAATTACATAATTGGCTAAAATTCCAAATGAGTTCGCACAAGTCCACACTTTGGACGAGCATATCTAAATATATATAAGGTTTTATGTGATGAGCGGCCTATCAAATGAAAGATCTTCGAGTCTAGTTTCTAACGCTTCAAATCATTCGCCATTTGGACACTCCTACAAAAAGTTATGATCAAATTACCAAAGAATGACATAATGCAATTTTGCGACATCGCATAGGTGGTTATGCGACTGCAAAATGGACACAAACCTGTCCAGTGAAGCCCAGTTCTGGGCACCAATTTCGCGATCCATTCTGCGAACTACATACCTGTTCTGCAGTCCATTATGCGATCGCAGACCCGATTTCGGAGGCTTTTTTTTCCTATTTTCATAACCCGACCCCATTTTGATAAATAGGCTTTGGGGGCTATTTTCTAGTAAATCTAGAGAGAGGTGAGAGCATTTTAGAGATGAAATGAAGAACTTAACATCCTGATCATCCAATCTTGTACAAATTCTTAAGAATCAAGGAAGCTAATCTCTAGCTCACTATCCTTCCGGGTAAGTCCTACTTCTAAGATTTCATATAAGAGATTATGAGTTCAAAAATATATTGTGGGGTTAGAAATAAGCCATGCATGTGACACTAAGTTATAGTATGTAGGATTAATGAACTATTTTGGGTTGTTCTTGTTGAAATTGGTTGAGGGAAGAAGGAATTTTCATTGTAGAATCTTGTAGTCTATTTCACATGATTAGATGTTTGATGAAATTCCTTAGAGAGTTACACCATGTGAAATATTTTTAATTATTAATTGATTTTTCTATCTCCTTATAGATTATTAATGCTAGAGATGTTGGTGCGTCGTAGTAACTTAAGAAAATCTCAACCATGTATGTTGGTTAAACTTCATCTCTCGGAATTGAATTCCATAATGTTTCCGTAAGTTTAAGTTTGATCGGCCCAAACCCTTAATTTCTAAGTTTCGGGTTATCTCCTTTAAACTCATAAAACTTGATTATTCTGAACGAGCCTTCTATTGAACGATAGATGTTTAAAGTATCGATTGCTTATTAAAATGGTATGGCTTTGAGTTGTACTTTAAATGAAAACTGATATACCAATTAGGTGAGGAAAACTCGATATGATTAATACTCCTAATTGCTCGTATGTGTACTAAATGTCTTGATTGAGTGTGTATAGTTGATGATAAACTATAAAGATGTTTGAAAACGAATTAAATGAACTAGGGAAATAGAGTGTGATAACGTCTATAATTGTGCCTAGTGATGCCTATGAAATGAGAAAATATATGAAACAGATTACTAAACGAGCCTCGACTCAACTGTTTTAAGATGACGTCAAACAATAAAATTTTCCTAAAATCTCTATTGAGGTATGTGTGGCTAAAACCCCTTCTTCTTAGAAATTGAACCCCTATAGTGTCCATACGTATGTAAGTTTCAACCTTGATTGATGTAGAAAATGATATTCCAAATGGGCTTGTGTTGTAAGAATTTGTGCGCAATATATATTTGAATGCTTGCATTATGCTATCTTGTCACTTGATGATGTATTGAAGATATGGGATATGTGTTAAAATGTCAAAGTATGTGAAAGCCTCTATATGCCTACGATTCATAATTTCTCCTGTGTATACTAAATATCTTGAATTGAAAGGCTTGTTGACGAAATTGATATTAATGTGAAACATTTGGGAAGAACTTGAATTATGAAATGCGGCCAAGTGTCAAGTGTGACATAACTATTGTGGCCACTAGTGCCGAAGAAATTGAAATGCGTGTGGGAAATGTGGAATGAGATGATTGATGGAAAGTGGAAATGTCTTGAGTAAGACGGCCTAGCCGATCGGGCCGTGATCGGGCGTCATGCCGCACACATGGTGGTACTGTACAGAAAATTTAAACCGAAATTGAAACGAGAGTTGAGATTGTAGAGAATGTCTACAGTGAGATGACCTAGCCGATCGGGTCGTGATCGGACTCCGTGCCAAGAGTACGGTGGCATTATGAATAGTGGCATTGTGAACAGTGGTATTGTGGATAGTGGTATCGTGAACTGTGGTATTATCGATACTAAAGATCTCCCAACTAAAAATATGTATTACTTTCGTATTTTGAAAATTGTTATGTTTCAATTGGGCATTTGGATATTATTGATTGTGACTTGTTATTTCTATGGCTTTCCTTTTTTTGTATGGTTATTCCATTTTGAAAGATGATTTTTAGCTTTACATACTAGTACGATTCGACAGTACTAACGTCTTTTTTTGCCGGGGCGCTGCATCTTTAATGGATGCGGGTGGTTCCACAATAGGCGGCAGTGATCAGTGACAGTGATACGCTTCTTTCAGCTAACTTGGTGATCCCCATTTCATTTCGGGGTCCTCTGTCATTTGATTATCGTGTACTTTGTATTTTGAGGTATTGCCGGAACCTTGTTGCTGGCATTTCCATATTACTCTTCAATTGTACTAAGAGGCTCCGTAGACAGGTTGTGGGTGGTGTTTGATATTGGTATTAAATTTGAAATATTGGTATTTGGCAAATATGTTTTTCTTCATATCTATAAAAGTTGTAATATTTTGGATATTATGGTTGAAACTGCTAATGGAAATAAAATGAAAGTTGTTAATGAAATATTTACAAAGTATGATTAATGGATTTCATTTCCTCTTTATTCATGAATTAATTTGGGTAGAATGAAACTTAACAGACTTGCTCAGTCAGATTTACTCGGTTGAGCGCCGATCGCGCCCCTCGATTTTGGGGCGTGAGACAAAGGTCCTGCTACTCTTAGGGGGATTTGTTTGGACGTTCAAGAACGAATGAAAATGAATAGATAAGAAGACCGATGTACTTTTCAAGATGGAGTAGCTTGAGCTGACCGAGGACATTGTTTGCACAAAAACTAGCTTAAGTTTTTTTTGCAAGATCAATCAAAAGTGGAATAGAGGATAAATCTTAACCAAACATAATTGACTCTAAATCAAACTACATTGAATATGAATATAAAAAAGGCACAAGTTTGTTGAACTCTTCAGATAATTACAAAAAGGGGCTAACATGAATGACATGCTTACATCTTAGAAGTAATGTTCCATGCACATGCGTATAAGAAGGAAAGAGATATACCCTTGAGAGTGTTAGCTTGATTGTTGTTGAACTCGCTGGGGAAGGCCCCTTTCCCCCTTTTTTGGATCCCTTTTTCTGTGGAAGATCCCCCTATTTATATCCCTATATTTCCCTTTATCCAGCGGTCTTTAACCAATGGGTCCTCTGATGGTCACATCGTCTTTGAAGTGTTATTCATGACGGGCGCTTAGCCACGCAAACCCTACGTTGATTCGATCTCGGGTATGACCGGTGACTGGCGGGGTCGTACTCTGTAAGTTGTGACCACGGTTTGGTCGACCTTTCACTGCGTCTTTTAGTGTCAGCCTAATGGACAGATTTTTACCTATACAGTTAGTCCCTCCACCCGTCGGGGCCTCCTTTAGGCGAGCGCGGTGGACGGACCTTGTCATCACAATCGTCAAAATCTCAGCATTCGGTCGCCTCTAGATGGGCGCGTCGAGTGGATCTCGTCACTCCCTAGTTCGAGGCAAGTTTGGGGCGTGGGTGCGCTTTCCTCAATGAAGAGAATATATGACGTTTTGAGGGAACATGTCGGACATGTATGTCAATTGAAGTGACATTAATTCGTTAGGTGTCATTATGACACATATTTTATGTGGCAAGCGTCACATCGTTTCTTGTGCCCATTCCGTTGCTTTTTTGAAAAATGAGGCATTTCATATTCATTTAACCGGGATTTTTGTGCCTATAAGTAGGGGTTTTTGTCTTGATAGGGAATTATCCAAATCGAGTTTAAGCAGAAATCTTCGAAATCGCTGGCTATTTATCGTTCGTTCATACTTTCCAAGAGTGTAAACAACTTTCGTAACTGCTATATCTTTTTCCCATATTCTCGATTCTTGATCCGATTTACAATGGCCAGTTCTTCGAACCCTAACCAAGCTGTCAATGCTGCGATACCGGAGAATGTTGTCCCATTTCTCGACAAGGAGACGAACTTGGAGGAAGATGAAAGTTTTCCGATGACGGATGAGGTGGTACCCCCCTCGGGGAAATCTCGGAATGAATTTAACCATGCGGCTGAGGATGACCCTGCGCCGGCACTATCGGTGATGGATGAGGCGGAACTTGCTGCCTTTAAAATCAAGTGGGGGATCGTGGAACATGTTGAACTTATCCCGGCGGGAGGTGATGTAGTTCACTTACATCGCCCAAGGTACTGCGCTTTCTACGCATATCCTTTCGTCATTGGGTATACACTCACTCTTCCTCTATTGGCTGTAGACTTCTGCCATTTTTACGAGGTGTGTCCGACCCAACTCACCCCGTACATTTACAAGCTTTTGTGATGCTAACCCAGAATGCTAAATTGGTCGGCCGTGATGTTTCGCTCCTTCACATGATGCACCTCTTCGCCCCCATTTCCAGAGGGGGACTATGTTGCACCTCCGCTATAGGGGTACGAAGAGTCTGGTGATTGGAATAGATGATAGGACCAATGGTCTCTTCTGGGAGAGTTTCTTCTTCGTGCGTACGGAGCACCTGGTGTCCGACCCCGTCGGATTCCCCAAGACGTGGAACTTTTCCCATAAGTATTCGCTTCTTCTTGCTATGTCGATCGATTATTCATATCATGCGACCTTTTTAGATGGTCATTGATCATTCGTCCATTGTTTTTGTTGTAGTTGAGAGATCACCTCCCCCGCCTGTTGATGACATTCACGACTGGGCGGCTTCGGTCCTGACACATGCCGTGGGAATCCACGAGTAGGCGCGCTTCCACGAAAGGTTTGGGCGCTGACCTACAGTTAATAAGTCGCTTTGCTTTGGCTTTAACAATACTCCTGCTTTGTATATTTATCTATACTTATGCGGGGTTGCATCTTGTTTTGATAGGTTGGAGAGGGGCGAGAAGAGAGAGGGCTCCCCTGCTAGCGTTCCGTCAGCCGGCGGCTCCCGTACGACCCGCACCGATACTCCTGTGAGCGATGATGCTGGAACCTCAACCGCGACAGTACATTAGGAGGTGGCTCCCCAACCGGGGACTCCGGTTCCGTCGGTTCGTGCCGCTGTCGAGTCCTCCCTCGTTGGCAGCGGAGAGGCCCCGTCAAAAAGGCGGAGGATAATACCGGAGGAGGCTTCAGTGACCGAGACACCGTCACGGGGCGAGCCCGCTTCGATGGTTCCTGAGGCTGGGGTCGAAGTTGACCGGGAGGCAATGGTGAGGCTCTCTGCGGACGCTCGTGAAGTTGACGTGCTGGAGATGCGGAGTCCTGGGGCGGTCGTGACCATCCACAGCAGACCCTCGTCGTCTCGATAGGAACGTGCCCCTCCTTCGGCCAAAGAGAGGGAGAAAGGTGTCGTGGTTGAGGACTATGAGATCGCGTCCGACCTTGATCCTAATGATGTGAGGTTGTTCGAGCGGGGCTTTACCAGCACCATGGTGATGTCTGGGGGGCCCTCCCGTATTCTAGAGATATCGTCGGATCTCAATCTTTTACAGGATACAGTGGAGCTGGTGCCATTGTTTGACATCCTTTGTTCAGCTGCTGAGAACAGAGCTCTTCAGGCGATCAGCGATTCTCAGCTGTCACGTGGTATAACCGCGATGGGTCTGAGGGTAAGTTCCTCTACCGTCTTCACTTTGTGACTCTTTGATTTCTCTGAACCTTACTCCCTTTTTTTCTTTTGCAGACTTACATGATGGAAGTTGAAAGTGCTCGTAGGGCCGAGACGCAGGCTGAGATTTTTCTAAAGATGGTTGAGAAATACCAGCGGTATCACGACAGATGCCGTGAGTTGTCCCGAGCAGGTTAGAGCGGGTGTTGGTACCCGGTCTACCAGGGAAGAGTTGGAGAGAAGGGATGAGGATTTGATGCGGTGTATCCGTAGATGCAGCGAGTTGGAGGAGCTGCTACATGCTAAGGATGAGGAACTTGAACTGGGCAAAGGGGTCGCCGCAGAGTGTGTGGATCTTCAGGCCATAGTGCAATCATTGCAGGCTGAGCTCGACCATAGCACTATCAAGATGGAACTCTCAGTGCGGAATGGGCACAGAAGCTGGCTGAATTGTAAGGTAAGGTGATCGTATTGGACTAGGTTGAATGTGCTCGAGAGTCGGCTTTGGCGAGAGCAGCGGCGCTAGAAGACGCCATTTGTGTCCTCCGATCTGAACAGGAGTCTGAGAGGGAGACGACCACCTTGAGGGAGGCCAGGCTTAAGGAGCGCATTGGCGAGATTGACCAGGAGGCTTCACGTTTGGGGGATCAGGTCGTGGCTCTCGAAGCCGAGAAGGCGCGATTGTTGGCTCAGGTGGAGTCCGTCGCTACTTCCGCTCCTTGCCACTTGCATGAGTTGTGGGTTTACGTTGAAGCTAAACGAGACATATATATGAGTTTGTGGGAGGCGGGGAGCGTTTCTGAGGCAGCCTTCGAGGGTTCTAGGGCGAAGGCACGTGAGGCCCGTGTCAACTGTGGTTATGATCCCGCATCGCCGGAGGCTGGCGGGGATGCTGACACCGACGATGGGCTTTCTGTTGACGACGGAGAGGGAGCCGATGGAGGTGACGCCGAGTGAGGGAGTTGTTGCAGTATTTATATTTAGCTTTCTTTTGTACTTGTTTGTTTTCGTTTTTACTTTATTTTCTTTTTTTTTTCTTGTTGGGCATGTTCTTCTCAATCTTTATTTGTGTACATCTTGGATTTTATTTCGATATATTTCTTTGCATACTTGTGTGGATTTCTGGACTTTATTGTGGCGTCGAGTGTAGGTGATTCGAGTGAGATCAACTATATATGATTCGAGCGAGGTCGAATGTAAATGATTCGAGCGAGGTCGAATGTAAATGATTCGAGCGAGGTCGAATGTAAATGACTCGAGCAAGGTCGAATGTAAATGATTCGAGCGAGGTTGAATGTAAGTGATTCTAGCGAGGTCGAACGTATGTGGAGTGGGGCGGTGGAGTTGTGCGATACGATGTTGCACGTTATCTTATTGTTTCATTGGAGAATGTTGCATTGTTTGACATGTTTATCCGAATAGCTCTTCACCTACCTAGTCCTTTCATCAGTTCGGCAGGAGAAGACGATATGGCCGAGCGATGAATAACTAGACCGAACTTTGTGGCGACTTCTTATATCTTGGATAGGGTAGGTTCCCTGTATGTTCGATGTCGGGGTTCGTCAGTTCTCGATGGGTTTTGGCGGGTAACCGCAAGGCGGGCCCCAATGAGAGGTTGTATTGGTGACCTTTTGTGCTGGTTTGGGCAATGTCAAACTTTATTTGGATTTGGCGATGGACGATGGCCGCATGGGTGTTATTTCGAGTGGGATCGAAACGAGAACCCGTTATAAAGTCGAGCAAGGTCGATCTTTTTTGCGTTTTGGCGATTACTCGTTGTTGCATTATTCATGTGTTTACTGCGGTGAGTCCTGCTCGTTTGGTTTATATTGGGGAGCCTTGCGTTCCGTAGGCGAACTTGAGTTAACTTGGCTTCGTTTTTATTGGAGAATACTGGATGCCTCTTGGGTGACTCCCAGTCCCAGTCTGATGTATTTCATTTCTATTGGAGAATGTTGGACGCCTCTTGGACGAGTCCCAGTCCCAGTCCGATGTATTTCATTTCTATTGGGGAATACTTGACGCCTCTAGGGTGAGTCCCAGTCCGCTTTGGGAGAGTTTACGTCCCAGTTTTTGTTCAGACGGAAAAAAATGGTAAATTAAAATTTGATGAATTTTTGTTACCTTATCTTAGCGTTTCGGAGGATGGATGGGTCGTGTCGCATGGCTGCTTGCTTCGTTTGCCATCCTAAAGACAATTCCAGATCTGGGACCATACTTGCTCGTCAGGATGTTGAGGCCGAGTCCCGGTCCAGATCCGTAGGATATGCACGAATTAGGAAAGCATGTCATACTCTATTCATAAGGTGAATAATGTGTGTGGCTGTGGGGACGGGGTGTGGTGTGTCCACTATTCTAAGGTGCCACGAAGCGGGATATTGTTTCTTATCCAGGGGTGGAAGAAGAAGAGACCGTCGCGTAAGACGCCCTTGTAAATGGGATTATAATTGTGCCAAGTGCACGACGACCGGGGTTCTGCTTCCATCATCTGAGTGACGAGCCCCAGTTAATGTTATAGAAAGGGCTGACCCAGATTGGATCGGTTTTGAGATCTAAAGGGAACTAAGATTTTGATTAAGAAATCCCCACAGACGGCGCCTAATTGTTTGCACAAAAACTAGCTTAAGTTTTTTTTCAAGATCAATCAAAATTGGAATAGAGGATAAATCTTACCAAACATAATTGACTCTAAATCAAACAACATTGAATATGAATATTAAAAAGGCACGAGTTTATTAAACTCTTCTGATAATGACAAAAAGGGGCTAACATGAATGACATGCTTACATCTTAGAAGTAATGTTCCATGCCTGTCACACCTCCTTTTTCCACTACCCCCCTCCCCCCC
>MDKJ01316247.1:0-32949 GCA_005239525.1 Nicotiana knightiana | reverse complement strand
CCAGGATTATATTTGCAACGCCCGTTTAGTCTTCTACAAGACATAGTTGAGCGTGATCAAGACCCTATCTAAAAATATCAACTAGGGAGTGGAGACCCTATTTTGGAAAAGCATACTAGGGAGTGGAGACCCTATGTGCAAAAATATCAACTAGGGAGTGGAGACTCTATGTTGGAAAAGTAGACTAGGGAGTGGAGACCCTATGTCCGAAATCATCTACTAGGGAGTGGAGACCCCATGTTGGAAAACCAAACTAGGGAGTAGAGACCCTATGTATAAAAACATAAACTAGGGAGTGGAGACCCTATGTTGGAAAAGAGACTAAAAGTGGGGACCCTATGTCTAAAAACATCAACTAGGAAGTGGACACCCTATTTTGGAAAAGCATACTAAAGAGCGGAGACCATATATCTAAAAACATCAACTGAGTGGAGACCCTATGTTGGAAAAGCAGACTAGGGACTGGGGACCCTATGCTGGAAAAGCCAACTAGGGAATGGAGACCCTATGTTGGAAAAGCATACTAGGGAATGGAAACCCTATGTCAAAAAACATCAACTAGGGAGTGGAGATCGTATGTTGGAAAAGGAGATTAGGGAGTGGATACCCTATGTTTGAAATCATCAACTATGGATTGGAGACCCTATGTTGGAAAAGCAGACTAGGAAGTGGAGACCCTATGTCTAAAAACATAAACTAGGGAGTGGAGACCCTATGTTGGAAAATCGACTAAAAGTGGAGACCCTTTGTCTAAAAACATCAAGTAGGGAGTGGAGACCCTATGTTGGAAACGTAGGCTAGGGAGTGGAGACCCTATCTAAAAACATCAACTAGGGAGTGGAGACCCTATGTTCGAAAATCAGACTAGGGAGTGGAGACCCTATGTCTAAAAACATCAACTAGGGACTAGAGACCCTATGTTGAAAAAGCATACAAGGGAGTGGAGACCCTATGTTGGAAAAGCAGACTAGGGAGTGGAGATCTTATGTCGAAAACATAAATTAGGGACTGGAGACCTTATGTTGGAAAAGCAGACTAGGGAGTGGAGACCCTATGTCAAAAAAATATCAACTAGGGAGTGGAGACCGTATGTTAGAAAAGCAAACTAGGGAGTGGAGACCCTATGTCTAAAAATCATCAACTAGGGAGTGGAGACCCATTTTGGAAGAGCAAAATAAGAATTGGAGACCCTATGTCAAAAAATCATCAACTAGGGAGTGGAGACCCTTTATTGGAAAAGGATACAAGGGAGTGGAGACCCTATGTCTAAAACATCAATTAGGGAGTGGAGACCCAATGTTGGAAAAGCATATTAGGGAGTGGAGAGCCGATGTGCAAAAACATCAACTACGGAGTGGAGACCCTATATTGGAAAAGCAGACTAAAGAGTGGAGACCCTATGTTGGAAAAGCAGACTAGGGAGTGGAGACCCTATGTCTAAAAACGTCAACTAGGGAGTGGAAACCCTATATTGGAAAAGCGACAAAAAGTGGAGACCCTATCTCTGAAAAAATCATCTAGGGAGTGGAGACCCTATGTTAGAAAAGCAGACAAGGGAGTGAGTCCCTATGTTCAAAATCATCAACTAGGGAGCTGATACCCAATGCTGGAAAAGCAGACTAGGGAGTGGAGACCCTATATTTAAAAACATAAACTAAGGAGTGGAGACCCTATGGGAGTGTAGACCCTATGTTGGAAAAGCAGAGTAGGGAGTGTAGACCCTATGTCTAAAACATCAATTTGGAAGTGCAGATACTATGTTGGAAAACCAAACTAGGGAGTGGAGTCCCTATGTCCAAAATCATCAACTAGGGAGTGGAGACCCTATGTTGGAAAATAATACTAGGGAGTGGAGACCATATCTAAAAACATCAACTAGGGAGTGGAGACCCTATTTTGGAAAAGCATACTAGGGAGTGGAGACCCTATGTGCAAAAATATCAACTAGGGAGTGGAGACTCTATGTTGGAAAAGTAGACTAGGGAGTGGAGACCCTATGTTGGAAAAGCAGACTAGGGAGTGGAGACCCTATGTCCAAAATCATCTACTAGGGAGTGGAGACCCCATGTTGGAAAACCAAACTAGGGAGTGGAGTCCCTATGTCCAAAATCATCAACTAGGGAGTGGAGACCCTATGTCCAAAATCATCTACTAGGGAGTGGAGACCCCATGTTGGAAAACCAAACTAGGGAGTGGAGTCCCTATGTCCAAAATCATCAACTAGGGAGTGGAGACCCTATGTCCAAAATCATCTACTAGGGAGTGGAGACCCCATGTTGGAAAACCAAACTAGGGAGTGGAGTCCCTATGTCCAAAATCATCAACTAGGGAGTGGAGACCCTATGTGCAAAAATATCAACTAGGGAGTGGAGACTCTATGTTGGAAAAGTAGACTAGGGAGTGGAGACCCTATGTCCAAAATCATCTACTAGGGAGTGGAGACCCCATGTTGGAAAACCAAACTAGGGAGTAGAGACCCTATGTATAAAAATATAAACTAGGGAGTGGAGACCCTATGTTGGAAAAGTGACTAAAAGTGGGGACCCTATGTCTAAAAACATCAACTAGGGAGTGGACACCCTATTTTGGAAAAGCAGACTAGGGAGTGGAGACCCTATTTTGGAAAAGTAGACTAGGGAGTGGAGACCATATGTCGAAAATCATCTGCTAGGGAGTGGAAACCCTATGTTGGAAAACCATACTAGGGAGTAGAAACACTATGCAAAAAAACATCAATTAGGGAATGGAGACCCTATGTTGGAAAAGCGACTAAAAGTGGAGACCCTATGTCTAAAAACATCAATTATGGAGTTGAAACCCTATGTTGGAAAATCATACTAGGGAGTGGATACCCTATGCTGGAAAAGCAGACTAAGGAGTGGAGACCCTATATCTCAAAATATAAACTAGGGAGTGGAGACCCTATGTTGGACGACCAGACTAGGGAGTAGAGACACTATGTCTAAAAACATCAACTAGGGACTAGGGACCCTATGTTGGAAACGCAACTAGGTAGTGGAGACCCTATGTGCAAAAATATCAACTAGGGAGTGGAGATCCTATGTTGGAAAAGAAAACTAGGGAATGCAGACCCTATGTCCAAAATCATCTACTAAGGAGTGGAGACCCTATGTTGGAAAAGCAGACTAAGGAGTGGAGACCCAATATAGAAAAAGAGACTAAAAGTGGAGACCATATGTCTAAAAACATCAACTAGGGAGTGGAGACCCTATGTTGGAAAAGAACACTATAGAGTGTTGACCCTATATCTAAAAACATCAACTAGGGAGTGGAGACCCTACGTTGGAAAAGCATACTAGGGAGTGGAGACCCTATGTCTAAAACATCAATTAGGGAGTGGAGACACTATGTTGGATAAACATACTAGGGAGTGGAGACCCTATGTCTAAAAATGATCAACTAGGGAGTGGAGACCCTATGTTGGAAAAGAAGATAGGGAGTGGAGACCCAAAGTTGGAAAAGCAGACTAGGGAATGGAGACCCTATGTCTAAAAATCATCAACTAGGGAGTGGAGACCCTATGTCTAAAAATCATCAACTAGGGAGTGGAGACCCTATGTTGGAAAAGAAGACAAGGGAGTGGAGACCCTATGTCTAAAACATCAATAAGGGAGTGGATATCCTATATCGGAAAAGCATATTAGGGAGTGGTGACCCTATGTGCAAAAACATCAATTAGGGAGTGGAGACCCTATGTCCAAAATCATCAAATTGGGAGTGGAGACCCTATGTTAGAAAAGCAGACTAGGGAGTGGAGACCCTATGTCTAAAAATATCAACTAGGGAGTGGAGACCCTATGTTGGAAAAGCGACTAAAAGTGGAAACCCTATGTTGGAAAAGCAGCCTAGGGAGTGGAGTCCATATGTCAAAAATCATCAACTAGGGAGTGGAGACCCTATGCTGGAAAAGCAGACTAGGGAGTGGAGACCCTATATCTAAAAATATAAACTAGGGAGTGGAGACCCTATGTCAAAAACATCAATTTGGGAGTGAAGACCCTATGTTGGGAAAGAAAGACTAGGGAGTGGAGTCCCTATGTCCAAAATCATCAACTAGGGAGTAGAGATCCTATGTTGGAAAAGCATACTAGGGAATGGAGACCCTATGTCTAAAACATCAATTAGGGAGTGGATATCCTATATCGGAAAAGCATACTAGAGAGTGGAGACCCTATGTGTAAAAACATCAACTAGGGAGTATAGATCCTACGTTGGAAAAGCAGACTAGGGAGACCATATGTCCAAAATCATCAACTAGGGAGTGGACAACCTATGTTTGAAAGGCAGAATAGGGAGTGGAGACCGTATGTCTACAATCATCAACTAAGGAGTGGAGACCCTATGTTGGAAAAGCGACTAGGGAGTGGAGTCCCTATGTCAAAAATAATCAACTAGGGAGTGGTGACCCTATGTTTGAAGCATACTAAGGAGTGGAGACCTTATATCTAAAAACATCAACTAGAGAGTGGAGACCCTATGTTGGAAAAGCAGACTAGGGAGTGAAGACCCTAGTTTAAAACATCTACTAGGGAGTGGAGACCTTATGTTGGAAACTCAGACTAGGAGGTGGAGTCCCTATGTCCAAAATCATCAACTAGGGAATGGAGACCCAATGTTGAAAAGGCAGACTAGGGAGTGGAGACCCTATGTCTAAAATATCAACTAGAGAGTGGAGAACCTATGTTGGAAAAGCGACTAGAGAGTGGAGACCCTATGTCTAAAAATATCAACTAGGGAGTGGAGACCCTATGTTGGAAAATCAGACTAGGGGGTGGAGTCCCTATGTCCAAAATCATCAACTAAGGAGTGGAGATCCTATGTTGGAAAAGCCGACTAGGGAGTGGAGACCCTATATCTAAGAACATCAACTTGGGAGTGAAGACCCTAAGTTGGAAAAGCAGACTAGAGAGTGAAGACCCTATGTCTAAAACATCAAGTAGGGAGTGAAGACCCTATGTTAGAAAAAAGACTAGGGAGTGGAGACCCTATGTCTAAAAACATCAACTAGGGAGTGGAGACCCTATGTTGGAAAAGCGGCTAGGGATTGGAGACCCTATGTCTAAATTAAAATCAACTAGGGCGTAGAGACCCTATGTTGGAAGAAATAGACTAGGGAGTGGAGATCCTACATTTAAAATAAAATCAACTAGGGAGTGGAGACCCTATGTTGGAAAAGTAGACTAGGGAATGCAGACCTTGTGTCTAAGCTAAAATCAACTAGGGAGTGGAGACTCTATGTCTAAAATAAAATCAACTAGGGAGTGGAGCCACTATGCTTTAAAATACAGCTAGGGATTGGAGACCCTATACTACCATGATTTCGAACTTTCTTTCTTTCTTTTTTAAGAGAATAAGCAAAATGCGGGAAAGAACTTAAAGAAAGCTTCCCTTTTTGGGGTTGTTGCTGCTGTAGAGCTATTTTAATCTCCACGCAGTTTTCTTTTTGGTCGCACCTGCTTCTTGCAAGGTTGCTTTGAATTGCACCTGTTTCATGTGGTTCAAACAAAGAACAATTTGCAGTTTGAAATGGTGGTTGATTTTGCGGCCTTGAGTTCTTCAGGCACTTGATCTCGGCCCATCTGTTTTTATGGTACTTTCAACTGCAACTAGTTGTTCCTTGAACACCGATTTCATTTCTATCCCCAGAGAACCCTTGGCTTTTTCAAAACTTTATCATGACAGTTGGTCGCATGGGACTTAACCTTTTTCAGCTTCATTTTGCCTTTGTAGGCTTTTCACTTCTTTCGAGAGTTTTCAATTTCAAAACATCAGCCATCATGGCCGGTCGAAGTCGACTTGATTCCTCTGCTGAGGCTGGGTGCCCTTATGCATATTAGTTTGTATCAAATGAGAACCTTGCAAATCAGTCCTGCCATCCTTTCTTTGTCTTAGTTTCGGAACAGAGTTAGACCGAAAGGGATTCAAATAGAAACAAACAATGGAATGGACAATGAATTTAGACAAGAGGTATCCCTTTCGGGGAAAGGACAGAACGACTGTCACGACCCCACATCCTAAACCGGCCGTGATGGCGCCTATCGTGGAACTAGGCTAGCCAATAATCACATGTTTACAGTTTCTTTAAATATCCCAACCAATTTCAAGCATTTCATAAAATATAAAGAATTTACTAAATACATTAGGCCAATAAACAGTTCAACCAACCCCAAAACCCGGAGCCTACATGTCATGAGCATCTAAGAGAGATAAGACAAAAAGGTATACTATTATAATACAAAACCTCTGAATAAATAGCTACATACAACAAGAAGGGAAAACAGAGATGTTGCGGACGCTGAACAGCTACCTCTATATCCCACACTCCGGCTCCGCACGGAATAGATAGCTAATGTTCGGTATCTGTACACAGGGGTGCAGGGAGTAATGTAAGTATGCCAACTCAGTAGTAATGAAAATAAATTAAGTCTAAGCGGAAAGAAAACACATAAAAATTAATATCATCAATTCACAATATGCACAGCCTTTCTTTCCAACAGTATATACATAGATATATGAAATCATCATGCCTTAAAACCAACTTAAGAAAAATCTTTTGAAAAATGTACATTTTTAACAATTTCAACCGAAAGATTTAGTATGAAAATGAAATAAATCATAAGTAGCCCCTCGGGCAAAAACATGAATCATAAATCGCCTCTTGGGCAGAACATCACTCACCACCTCACAGCCACTCAGTATCAGCCCCTCGGGCAACCTCACTGTTACTCATGCCTCCCAATCACTCATCACTCGGCACTCAACACTCAGTAGGTACTTGCGCTCACTAGGGGTGTGTACAAACTCTAGAGGGGCTCCTTCAGCCCAAGCGCTAATATCAAGCCACCTCGTGGCGTATCATATCCTCACAATCAGGCCCTAGGCCTCACTCAGTAAAACCTCTCAAAAGCTACCCAAAACATCATTTTTAAATCTCAAAGTAGTGTAAATCAGGCTGAATTTCGAAAACAGTAAGCATAATGTGACTGAGTGAAATCATCAATAAACATTGAGGAAAACAGCAGTAAAAATCCCCCAATGGGTCTAAACAGATCGGCACGAGGCCCCAAACATGGCTTATAGCCCAAATATTGCAACAATATTTAGAACACAATTTAACATAAGGTTTTGAATAAAATACGCAACTCAATAGTTGTCGCAGAGAGGACCAAGTCCAATCCAAAAACCAGTGCGCGACACATACTTGTAATCTGACATGAAGCCAGGGGTTTAATACCCGCAGGACAAGATTTATAACCATTACTTACCTCTACCTGGCCACAACACTAGTCCGCTTTGCTCTTTCTCCTCAAATTGGCTCCCGATTGCTCCGAATCTAGCCAAAACCAGTTTAACATCATTAATATATACTAAAGGAACACAACCCAATCGAAAACTATCAATTTATACAAAAATCTCAAAATTCGTCCAAATCTAAGCCCCGGGACCATGTCTCAGAATTTGATAAATTTTACATCACTAGAAACCTCGACTTCCCACGATTCTACACATACCAAAAACACCACAATCGGACCACAATTGCCTACCCAAATTTCCAAAAGAATTTTCCAATCCTCCACCCATTCTTCCCAACCTTTCCTACTTTAATCTATCAATTTACAAGCCTAATCAGAACAAACTAGCATAGAATCGACTTTAAAAACCCGGGAACTTACCTCCACTGAAGGCGCACGAATTCTCTCTTCAAATTGCCTTCAAATAAGCTCCAACCGCATGCAACAATGGTGAAATGAATAAAATTTCACTGAGGCTTATTTTATACTGTTCTGCCCAGCAATTCCGCACCTACAGACCTTTAATCTCACCTTCGGACCCGCACCTGTGGTCCCAGGTGCGCACCTACGAAATCCCACTAACAGACCAATTCTCGCACCTGCGGCCACTTCTCCGCACCTGCGGCTTCACAGGTGCGCCCAACTCTTCGCACCTGCGGACTCCTCCTGCCTAGCCTCCCTTCGCACCTGCGCATGGCCTTTCGCACCTGCGGTTACCAATCAGCAGGTGCGGCCAACACCAGAAACTTACACCAGCAGCCATTTGCTGCAATTTTCCAAGTTCAAAACAAAACTCCGCCAACCATCCGAAATCAATCACGAGCCCCTCGGGGCCCTAACCAAACATGCCATCACACCCCATAGCATTATTCAAACTTAGTCGAGCCTTCGAAACACCAAAAACTACATGAAAACACCAAAATTACATCAAATTCAAACCTATGAACTTTGAACTTCCAAATTTCGCCAATTACGCCAAAACACCTCCGATTGACCTGAAATTTTGCACACATACCCAAAATGACATTACAGACTTGTTCCAACTTCTGGAATCCCATTCCGACCCCGATAGCCTATTTTCCACTGCCGACTGGAAATCACCAAAAACTAACTTTCGCCAATTCAAGTCTAATTCTACACCGGACATCAAAACTTTGTTCCGAACACACTCTTAAGCTCCAAATTACCTAACGAAGCTATCCGAGCCATAAAATCCGCATTCCGAGGTCGTTCACCAATAAGTCAACTCTCAGTTGACTTTTTTAACTATTAGGCTACTTTAGGAGACTAAATGCCTCAATTGTCACCATGACCACTCCGAACCCAAACCAACTAGCCCAACACAACAGAAACAGGCTAAGCAATATATGATAAAGCAGAAATGGGGAAAACGGGGTAAATCTCATAGAACGACCGGCCAGGTCGTTAAATCCTTCGCCTCTTAAACAAATGTTCATCTTCGAACGGGTCTAGAAACATACCTGGAGTCTCGAATAAGTGAGGATATCTGTCTCGCATCTCCCGCTCAGTCTCCCAGGTGGCATCCTCCACCGACTGCCCTCTCCACTGAACCTCACTGAAACTATATCCTTAGACCTCAGCTTTCTGACCTGTCGACCCAAATAGCCACTGGCCTTACCCAACGCATCCTGAACCAAGTACGTTCCCAATATCCTAGCCCCGCCCGGCTCAAACCAACCAACCGAAGATCTGCACCTCCTACCATATAAAGCCTCATAAGGAGCCATCTGGATACTCGACTGATAGTTGTTATTATATGCAAACTCCGCTAGTGGCAGAAACTGGTCCCACGAATCACAAAAGTCAATCACACAAGCACGCAACATATCCTCCAAAATCTGAATGGTACGCTCCGACTGCCCGTCGGTCTGAGGATGAAACGTTGTGCTCAACTCAACCTGAGTACCCAAATCTCTCTGTACGGCTCTCCAAAACTGAGATGTAAACTGAGTACCTCTGTCGGAAATGATAAAAACTGGAACCCCATGCAATCGAACAATCTCCCTGATATAAATCTCAGCTAACTGCTCCGAAGAATAAGTAGTACCAACAGGAATGAAGTGCGAGGACTTGGTCAGCCGATCCACAATAACCCATATAGCATCAAACCTCCTCGAAGTTCGTGGAAGTCCAACTACTAAGTCCATGGTGATCCGCTCCCACTTCCACTCTGGAATATCAAATCTCTGAAGCAATCCACCCGGTCTCTGGTGTTCATACTTGACCTGCTGACAGTTGAGAAACCGAGCCACAAACTCAAAAATATCTTTCCTCATCCGCCTCCATCAATAATGCTGCCTCAAATCCTGATAAATCTTTGCGGCACCCGGATGGATGGAATACCGCAAACTATGGGCCTCAGCTAGAATCAAATCTCGAAGCTCATCTATATTGGGCACGCAAATCCGACCCTGCATCCTCATGACCCCATCATCACCAATAACCACATCCCTGGCATCACCGCGACGGGCCCTGTCCTGAAGAATAAGCAAATGTGGATCATCATACTGGCGTGTTCTAATCTGATCGTAAAGAGAAGACCTAGAGGCTACACAAGACAATACCCGCAGGGGCTCTGATAGATCCAATCTCACCAACTGACCCGCTAAGGCCTGAACATCAAGGGCTAATGGCCGCTCTGGTACTGGAAGGTAGGCTAGACTCCCCAAACTCTCTACTCTGCGACTCAGGGCATCGGTCACTACATTGGCCTTCCCCGGATGATATAAGATAGTGAGGTCATAATCCTTGAGAAGCTCCAACCACCTCCTCTGACGCAAATTCAGATCCTTCTGCCTCAGCAGATACTGCAAACTACGATGATCAGTGAACATCTCACACTGCACTCTATACAAATAATGCCGCCAAATCTTCAAGGCATGAACAATGGCTGCTAACTCAAGATCGTGCACTGGATAATTCTTCTCGTGCACCTTCAACTTCCTAGACGCGTAGGCAATCACCCTACCGTCTTGCATCAATACCGCTCCAAAACCAACTCTAGAAGCATCATAATAGACTGCGTAAGAACCCGAACCAGTAGGCAAAACTAGTACCGGAGTTATGGTAATGCCGACTTGAGCTTCTGAAAGCTCTCCTCACACTCATCAGGCCATCTGAATGGAGCATCCTTCTGGGTCAATCTGGTCAAAGGCAAAGCAATAAAAGAGAATCTCTCCACAAAGCGACGGTAATATGCCTCCAAACCAAGGAAACTTCTAATCTCTGTAGTTGAGGACAATCTGGGCCAACTCTGCACCGCCTCTATCTTCTTCGGATCAACCTGAATACCCTCAGTAGACACCATGTGCCCCAAGAAAGCTACTGAACCAAGCCAAAACTCACACTTGGAGAATTTTGCATAAAGTTTCTCCTCCTTCAACCTCTGTAACACAACTCTCAAATGCTGAGCATGCTCTTCCTAGCTACGAGAATAAACCAGGATGTCATCAATGAACACAATGACGAAAGAATCAAGGTAAGGCTGAAACACGTTGTTCATCAGTTGCATGAACGCAACTAGGGCATTGGTCAGCCCAAATGACATAACCAGGAACTCATAATGACCATATCTGGTCCTGAAAGCAGTCTTCGGAATGTCAGAATCCCGAATCTTCAACTGATGATACCCAGATCTCAAGTCAATCTTGGAGAACACTCTAGCTCCCTGAAGCTGGTCAAACAAATCATCAATACGGGGCAAGGGATACCGGCTCTTCACCGTAACTCTGTTCAGCTGTAGATAATCAATACACATACGCATGGACCCATCCTTCTTCTTCACGAACAACATCGGTGCACCCCAAGGTGACACACTAGGCCGAATGAACCCCTTATCTAGGAGTTCCTAAAGCTGCTCCTTCAATTCCTTTAGCTCCGCTGGTGCTATACGATAAGGTGGAATAGAAATAGGTTGGGTGCCTGACACCAAGTCAATACCAAAATCAATATCCCTGTCAGGTGGCATGCCTGGCAGGTCTGCAGGAAACACGTCCGAAAATTCACGGACCACAGGAACCGAATCAATAGCGGGAGTCTCACCACTGACATCCCTCACAAAAGCCAAATAAGATAAACACCCTTTCTCAACCATGCACTGAGCCTTCAGGTAGGAAATCACCCTACTAGGCATATACTCAGAAGAACCTCTCCACTCAACCCTCGGACACCCTGGCTTAGCTAAGGTCACGGTCTTAACGTGACAATCAAGAACATCATGACACAGAGATAACCAATCCATGCCCAATATCACATCAAAATCGACCATGCTGAGTAACAGTAGGTCCACTCGGGTCTCCAGACCCCCAATAGATATCATGCACGATCGATACACACGGTCCACAACAACAGTATCGCCCACCGGAGTCGACACATGAACAGAGATAACTAGAGACTCACGAGGGATACCTAGAAAACGGGAAAAATATGAAGAAACATAGGAATATGTAGAACCAGGGTCAAATAAAGCCAAGGCATCTCGGCAACAGACTAAGACAATACCTGCAATCACGACATCTAAGTCCATAGCATCTGGCCTGGCTGGAAATGCATACATGCGGGCCTCACCTCCCCCTGCTCGACATCCCCCTCTAGGGCGGCCTTTGGCTGACTGACTACCACCCCTGACTGCTTGGGCGGGTGGTGAAGTAACTGGAGCTGAAGTCGAGCGCTGGCCCCTCTGCTGAGAAGAACCACCGGGACGGCGGGCACACTGCCTCCACATGTGCCCGAACTCTCCATATGTGCCCGAACTCTCCACACTCAAAACAACTCCCTGGAGTTGTAGGTGGGGACTGATAGAAACCCCAGGCACCAGAACGGCCACTGGAAGACTCATGCATAGGAGAACTCTGAACTGGGGGTTCCCGAGCTGCACTCTGAGCTGGGAGGGCACCAAATAAAGTACGGCCTTGCTCAGAACCACGGGGACCATGCCCCGTAGATGCACCACTATACGCTGGGCGGGCTGACTGAGGAGGCCTGAATGAACGGCCCCTACCCTACTGAAACTGCCCCCTGAAGGGAGCACTACTAGAACTGCCCGAACTACGAGGCCTCTTGCCCTCCCTCTCCTACTTCTCCTGGCAGTGAACCGACTCAATATCTTGAGTTATGTCAACAACCTGCTCGAATGAAGCACCCGATACTCTCTCCCGAGTCATAAATAGTCGGGGCTGATAAGTAAGACCATCTACAAACCTCCTCACCCTCTCCCTATCAGTAGGGAAAATCTTAGAAGCATGCCTAGCCAACTCGAAAAACCTCATCTCGTACTGAGTAAAAGATAACTCTCCCTGGCGCAGCTTCTCAAACTGCCTGTGCTGCTCCTCTCTGTGGGACTGAGGAAAATACTTCTCCAAAAAGATCATGGAGAACTGCTGCCAGGTAAGAGGTGCTGAACCAACCGGCCTACGCCTCTCGAATGACTCCACCAAGTAAAGGAAGCACCCACAAACTGAAATGTAACAAATGAGACCCCACTGGTCTCCAAAATACCCGCAGTATGTAGTTTCCTCTAGCACTTAACTAGAAACCCTTGGGAATCCTTGCCCTCTATACCACTGAAAGTCGGAGGCTGAAGTATGCTGAACCTCTCCAACCTGCGCTGCTCGTCCTCAGGCATAGCAGGGACCACATAATCCTAGACTGGAGCAACTGGCTGAGTTGGGGCTGCTCCCGGTGCCTGAATACCCCGTACAGCCTGCTCAGGTGTCCGGGCAGCTGGAGTATGATTGCTTCCCCCATACAGCCCTAACAGGTGTCCGGGGTATCCAGGTGTTCAGGCACTTGATCTCGGCCCATCTGTTTTTATGGTACTTTCAACTGCAACTAGTTGTTCCCGGAACACCGATTTCATTTCTATCCCCAGAGAACCCTTGGTTTTTTCAAAACTTTATCATGACGGTTGGTCACATGGGACTTAACCTTTTTTCAGCTTCATTTTTCCTTTGTAGGCTTTTCACTTCTTTCGAGAGTTTTCAATTTCAAAACATCAGTCATCATGGCTGGTCGAAGTCGACTTGATTCCTCTGCTGAGGCTGGGTACCCTTTTGCATATTAGCTTGTATCAAATAGAACCTTGCAAATCAGTCCTGCCATCTTTTCTTTGTCTTAGTTAACAGAGTTAGACCGAAAGGGATTCAAATAAAAACAAACAATGGAATGGAAAATGAATTTAGACAAGAGGTATCCCTTTCGGGGAAAGGACAGAACGACTGACACGACCCCACATCCTAAACCGGACGTGATGGCGCCTATCGTGGACTAGGCTTGCCAATAATCACATGTTTACAGTTTCTTTAAAAATCCCAACCAATTTCAAGCATTTCATAAAATATAAAGAATTTACTAAATACATTAGGCCAATAAACAGTTCAACCAACCCCAAAACCCGGAGCCTACATGTCATGAGCATCTAAGAGAGATAAGACAAAAAGGTATACTATTATAATACAAAACCTCTGAATAAATAGCTACATACAACAAGAAGGGAAAACAGAGATGTAGCGGACGCTGAACGGCTACCTCTATATCCCGCACTCCGGCTCCGCACGGAATAGATAGCTAATGTTCGGTATCTACACACAGGGGTGCAGGGAGTAATGTAAGTATGCCAACTCAGTAGTAATGAAAATAAATTAAGTCTAAGCGGCAAGAAAACACATAAAAATTAATATCATCTATTCACAATATGCACAGCCTTTCTTTCCAACAGTATATACATAGATATATGAAATCATCATGCCTTAAAACCAACTTAAGAAAAATCCTTTGAAAAATGTACATTTTTAACAATTTCAACCGAAAGATTTAGTATGAAAATGAAATAAATCATAAGTAGCCCCTCGGGCAAAAACATGAATCATAAATCGCCCCTTGGGTAGAACATCACTCACCACCTCACAGCCACTCAGTATCAGCCCCTCGGGCAACCTCACAGTCACTCATGCCTCCCAATCACTCATCACTCGGCACTCAGCACTCAGGAGGTACCTACGCTCACTGGGGGTGTGTACAGATTCCGGAGGGGCTCCTTCAGCCCAAGCGCTAATATCAAGCCACCTCGTGGCGTATCATATCCTCAATATCAGGCCCTCAGCCTCACTCAGTAGAACCTCTCAAAAGCCCCTCGGACGAATCAGTAAAATCGGATACTCGACCCAAAATATCATTTTTAAATCTCAAAGTAGTGTAAATCAGGCTGAGTTTCGAAAACAGTGAGCACAATGTGAATGAGTGAAATCATCAATAAACAGTGAGGAAAACAGCAGTAAAAAGCCCCCAAGGGGTCTAAACAGATCGGCACGAGGCCCCAAACATGGCTTACAGCCCAAATATTGCAATAATCTTTAGAACACAATTTAACATAAGGTTTTGAGTAAAATACGCAACTCAATAGTTGCCGCCGAGAGGACCAAGTCCAATCCAAAAACCAGTGCACGCCACATACTCGTCATCCGACATGTGCACCATTCTAAAATCAGTGAGAAATATGAAGTCCGGGGTTTCATACCCTCAGGACAAGATTTATAACCATTACTGACCTCTACCGGGCCACAACACTAGTCCGCTATGCTCTTGCCCCTCAAATTGGCTCCCGATTGCTCTGAATCTAGCCAAAACCAGATTAACATCATTAATATATACTAAAGGAACACAACCCAATCGAAAACTATCAATTTATAAAAAAATATCGAAATTCGGCAGAACTTGAGCCCGGGCCCACGTCTCGGAATTCGATAAATTTTAATCACTAGAAACCTGCCACGATTCTACACATACCAAAAACACAACAATCAGACCACAATTGCCTACCCAAATTGCCAAAAGAATTTTCCAATCCTCTACCCATTCTTCCCAGCCTTTCCTACTTTAATCCTTCAATTTACAAGCCTAATCCGAACAAAATAGCATAAAATCGACTTTAATAACCCGGGAACTTACCTCCACTGAAGACCCACAAATTCTCTCTTCAAATTGCCTTCAAATGAGCTCCAATCGCATGCAACAATGGTGAAATGAATAAAATTTCACGGAGGCTTATTTTATACTGTTCTGCCCAGCAATTCCGCACTTGCAGACCTTTAATTGCACCTTCGGACCGGCACCTGCGGTCACAGGTGCGCACCTACAAAATCCCACTAACGGACCAATTCTCGCACCTGCGGCCACTTCTCCGCAGGTGCGGCCAACTCTTCGCACCTGCGGACTCCTCCTACCTAGACTCCCTTCGCACCTGCGCATGGCCTTTTGCACCTACGACGTCGCACCTGCGGCTACCCATACGCAGGTGCGGCCAACACCAGAAACTTACACCAGCAGCCATTTGCTGCAATTCCAAGTTCAAAACTCCGCCAACCATCCGAAATCAATCCCGAGCCCCTCGGGGCCTCAACCAAACATACCAACACACCCCATAGCATTATTCAAGCTTAGTCGAGCCTTAGAAACACCAAAAACTACATGAAAACACCAAATCTCGCCAAATACGCCGAAACCAACCAAAACACCTCCGATTGACCTAAAATTTTGCACACATACCCAAAATGACATTACGGACCTGTTCCAACTTCCGGAATCCTATTCCGACCCTGATAGCCTATTTTCCACTGCCGACCGGAAATCGTCAAAAACTAATTTTCGCCAATTCAAGACTAATTCTACACTGGACATCAAAACTTCGTTCCGAACACACTCCTAAGTTCCAAATTACCTGACGAAGCTATCCGAGCCATAAAATCCACATTCCGAGGTTGTTCACCAATAAGTCAACTCTCAATTGACTTTTTCAACTATTAGGCTACTTTAGGAAACTAAATGCCTTAATTCTCACCATGACCACTCTGAACCCAAACCAACTGGCCCAACACAACAGAAACAGGCTAAGCAATATATGATAGAGCAAAAATGAGGGAAACGGGGTAAATCTCACGGAACGACCGATCGGGTCGTTACAACGACATATCTGGAGTACATGCAGACTTCAATGAACAAGACATGCCTTTTGGACTGGATGCCTGATCTGTGCAAACCGTCCGACTCTCAGAAATCCATCACAACTTTGCCTCAAAATCGAGAAACCTTGCCAGGACTCTGCCGATGCCGATGGCTGTGAGTATCCTCTTTTCTATCAGTGGCGCCCTTTGCGGGTTTTCACTAGCTGACCTCTCTCATTTCTCTTCTCACTGTCCCCTTATAGTGGCTCTTTGTGAGTTTTCACTAACAAGACTCTCTCATTGTCAATTTCTCTGCTTACCATCATCTTACGGTGTCCGTGAGGGTTTTCACCAATAAGACTCTCTCATTTTGTTTCTCTCATTTAGTCGTATCAAATCCAAGTAACTGTATCCTCCAATGTGAACATCTTTGCCGATCGATCAGAAGGACTTGTACAGGGTTTTGGGGTAAAAAGCATTTGAATTGAATTACAACCTTGGAACCTTTCAGGCGAACCCATCGCCAAACCATTGTAACTTCTGTCCCAGTTTCAACTTTTGGGGTAATTTGGATTTTTATTTTGGTGTGATTGAACCCCGGAGAGAGGCTGCCTACGTATCCTTTTGGAATCAAGTCGAACGTAGTTCAAGTGAACTTTGTTTTTGATTTCTTGATTCTTTTTTTTATTTTATTTTGTTTTTCTTTTTCCTTTTTCCTTTCCTTTTTCCTTTTTCCTTTTTTCATTTTTCATTTCATTTTCTTGTTATCTCTTTTTTTGTTGTTTTTTTTTTTTCATTTTTCATTTTTTTTTCAATAATAACTTTCAGGTTCCAAAGAGGGCAATCAAAGAATGGTAACCGGCTCAAAGGGTTTACACAAGGGTTAATGGTGTTTGGGTAGCGAAAATGAAACTCTTTGTCATCCCAACCGGAGAACATTAATATTTTATGGAGGATCAAACATAGTACCATTTGACTGCACCTGCATTGACGGTTGTTTCAAGGACATTTCCTTCGATGTTTTCTAGGTACAACGCTCTCTTTTAGCAGTACATTTGTTACAATGCATTGACCATTCCATTTTGGAGCCAATTTTCCTTTAGTTGTTCTGATTCTTTTTTTATTTCCGTAAACCTATTTTCATTGAAGATTCTTGATTCATTATTTTGAAGTCTGACAGCATTTTAGGATCAGGGTATGAAGTCCGCAAGGATGTCATGTTATTGAAATCTGCATTTAACATAACTGAAAAGAAAACAAGAAAAGTGACAAGGTTAATAAAGAGACATTCCTGGACAATGAAATATTAATTTCATTTGATTTTCTTTTTCTTTTTTTTTTTGAACTTTAAAGATATAAGGGTTTACACAGGAAAGTAAGACAATAAAGTAAAACTTTCAGATCACACCCTAAGATAATCCGGATGTAGAAATGATAGCAAAACTGGCTACCGAGACTCCCGTATGATGGGGGAACTTTCAGGCTTGGCGACCGTTTCTTGGATTTTCTTCTGTGTCGGCAATGGATGCAACGGCCTTCAGTGCCGGATCAAATTCCTCATCTTCACAAATCATTCCGTTTATTGGCCCAGTGTGAGCAGGCAGAGGATTGTTCATCATATTAAGGTCATCTTCATCCCTAAGCACTATTGCTTGAACTTCGATGAGGTCCTCCACTACTTTTTTAAGAGTCCAATAGTCTTCGGTACCATGCCCCACTACTCCAGAGTGGTATTGATATCTAGCATCAACCCGGTGCAAGGGGGACTCAGGGTTAGGCTGGTTCGAGGCCACTGTTGTAGCAAACCTAGCCTGATTAGCTTTTGAAACAAACTAGAATATGATTCACCAATAAGGGTGAACTGATTCCTTCTGAGGGTCTCTCTTGGGCGAGGATTTTATTGGGGAACATTTGGTTGGGGATATACGCAGCTTGATATGGATGGGCATTTCTGGGAGGTGGAGCTCGGTTTTGTGTATAATGTTGTGGCCGCGTGTAAGGTTGCGCGTTCATTACTGCATAGGGAGGCGGTGCCACGGCATAAGCAGCATAGTGATAGGGATATTAGTGTTGTGGAATCTTAGGAAGCATATATGATTGGTTGAATGCCATGCGAGCCCCCTTCGAGCTTGAAGCCACCATGGCTCCCTCTTCTCTCCAATTTATATTCATAAAACCCCCCAACCATTCTGAACAGCCCATGATGCATCCTTAAAATTAGATTGAATCAAGATTCGGCCCGTTTTCAAACCATTTTCGACCATCTCCCCAATTTTGATAGCCTCAGCGAACGGTCCACCCATAATAGACGTCATGTTCTGGAGGTGGTCTGCCTCCTTGGCATATAGGAAGACCGTAACCATTTCAGTTTCGTCCATTGGAGGCTTTACCCTGGCGCCTTCCTCGCGCCATTTGAAAACATATTCGCCGAAGCTTTCTGCTATTTTATTATCAAATTGGACAAAGAGTTTCTATCGGGAGCGATCTCCATATTATACTGGAACTGGCAGACAAAATCCCTAGCCAAATCATCCCACACGTGCCAATGAGTAATTTCTTGATCGATGTACCATTCTAGAGCGATTCCAGTCAAGCTTTCCCCGAAGTAAGCCATCAATAACTCTTCTTTTCCGATAGCACCCCTCAGCTGGTTACAGTATCGTTTCAGGTAAGCGATCGGGTCTCCGTGCCCATTGTACTTTTTAAATTTTGGCATCTTGAATCCAGTTGACAAGTGGACATGGGAAAACATACACAGGTCGGAGTATGAGACGCTCTTTTGGCTGCTCAGACCCTGCATGTTTCTCAGGCTTTGTTCTAGGTTTTTCATTTCCCAGCCATTTCCTCTTGCTCGAGATTCTTGACAACATTTTCTTGCAAAATCAAGAAGTCACACTGCGGATGATGAGTAAATGAGCATGGGGTCAAATATGTTATTTCTGGTTGAAACTGTGGACCCTGAAAGGTGAACATTGGTGTCACGACCCGAAATCCCACCTTCAGGCCGTGATGGCGTCTAACATTGAACCCGCTAGACAAGCCAACGTTACTAGTTATTCCGATGTATTCCTTTGCTATTTAGCATTTTAAAAGTGACATATAAGAACAAATAGAAATGAGAATGCAGAAGGTAAGAAATTCAACAAACTAAAATAATAAGTCTGACAGAAATTTCCTTAAACATACCCCCAGAACTGGTATCACAATTTCACGAACAGTCTAAGATTTTGCTAAATACAATGATCTGAAACAAGTAGATACAATTGTCTTGGAACTACTTAAATGAGACAGAAAATGAGAGAAAAGAGTAGGAGGTGACGCCAAGGCCCACGAACGTCTGTGGGACTACCTCGATGTCGCCTGTGTGGACTAAAGGGTACTCCCTCTATCAGTGTCCACTGGGTCCCGGCTGCGGAATCTGCACAACATAAAAAAGTGCAGGTGTAGCATCAGTACAACCGACCCCATGTACTGAGTAAGTGTCGAGCCTAACCTTGGCGAAGTAGTGACGAGGCTAGGATACGACAAGTAATAAACACCTGTGCAATTCAACAATATGTAATAGAAATGACGGCGGGAAGTAAACAGTTAAATACAAATACGGGGAGAACATGCTAGGGTAAAAAAAGGGGGCAACATTTATTGAGTAATAGAACGTGACCACCGACTAGTATCAAAATAATAACAGGAAACAAACAAGTGCACGGCATCACCCTTCGTGCTTTACTCTCGTTCTCACCAAAACAAGTGCACGGCATCATCCTTCGTGCTTTACTCTCATTCTCACCAAAACAAGTGCACGGCATCACCTTTCGTGCTTTTTCCGGCATTATCCTTTGTGCATTATCTCTCATATCATGGCACGGCATCACCCTTCGTGCTTTTAAAATCACAATATCGGCATGGCAATAACCTTCGTGCTTTTAAATATAAAATTATGGAACGGCTTCAACCTTCGTGCTTTTACACTCTTCCTCACCCAAGAAATAATCAAAACAACAGTTTGGCAAGGAAGAACCACAATACAAATCATAATATACAACATCCCGACAAGTGAACAATAATAGCAATATCACCGTCCCGGCAAGGGACACAACTATAATCAATCTCACTGAATGTACAACATAACCAAATAATACTCAACCGAATAACTAATCAACAGTGTTCACAACCAAGTATTTCCAACAATTGAATACTCTCCAAAATGGAAGCTACCTCATAACACAGTGGATATCGAAGAAGACACATATACCATAAGATATGACTCACGGGCATGCTTAACAACAAGGTATAGGTACTCTTCACCTCACCTATACATTGAACATGATAATAACACGTAGCACATATGACTCAACACCTATTCCCTCAAGCTAAGGTTAGGCCAAACACTTACCTCGGCTCCAAGAATGCAAACCAAGCCTCAATCACGGCCTTTCCTCTTGAATCCGACTCCGAAACGATAATATCTAGACATAATTGACTTAATAACATCAATAATTATTCAATAACTCAATCCCAAAGCCTAATTATACATTTCCCATCGCTTTTCCAAAAATACCAAAATTCGACCCCGGGCCTGCTTGGCCCAAATACGAGGTTCGGACCAAAACCCGATCACCCATTCCCCCATGAGCCCGAATATACAATTTGTTTTGAAATCCAACCCCAAAATGAGGTTAAATTCCCAAAAATTGGAAAATCCCTAAGTCTACCCAAAACCCCAATTTCTACCTTTGATTTCATGTTTTTACACCTAGAATCTAGTAAATGTTGATGAAAATGCAAGAAACTAAGTTAAAGATCACTTACCTAAGAGAGTATGGTGAGTAAATGCTTCAAAAATTGCCTAAGAACTTCGGAGAAGAAGGGTTTTATGAAAAAATGGTGGAATCCCGTGTAAGTGTTCTGTTTTGGGGTCATTTAAATCACTGGGCAAAAATGACCTACGCGATCGCGAAGAAATGAGGGTGACCGCGGAGAGTAATGGACAATGACCCTCGGCGATCGCGACCAAACGACCGCGTTCGCATAGAGTAATATGCTACCCAGGCCCCAGATCCCTTTAACGCTATGCGATCGCGTGAGGCCCCTCGCGGTCGCGTAGAGCACTACCCCCCAGGCTCTGCGATCGCGTCCTAGGCCCTACGTTCGCGTAGGGTAATTTCCCAACCCCGAGCCATATGAACATCGTGATTGCGTGAATTACACTGCGATCGCGGAGGGTAAATCACAGAACACCAGAAACAGTAGAACACCAGATTTTTTTCTAAGTCTAAATCACCCCGACGCCTACCCGAAACTTACCCGAGCCCTAGGGGCTCAAAACCAAATATACACCCGACTTCAAAATCATCCTACGAACTTATTCAAGTAATAAAACCACCAAAATAACTTCAAAAACAATGAATTGAACTCCAAAATCTATAGAATTTTCTCAAACTTCATAAACTTCTAAATTTTCCAATTTTGATCTGAAACACGTCAAACCAAGTCCGTTTCTTACCAAATTTTACAGATAACTCACATAACACATATTGAACCTGTTCCGGGTACGGAACCATAATACAGGCCCGATAACACAGATTTCACATCAAAGTTCATTTTCAAAAGTCTTTATTATTTTCAGAAAACAATTTTCTTTAAAAATTCATTCCTCGGACTTGGGACCTCGGAATTCGATTCCGGGCATACGACCAGGTCCCATATTTTCCTACGGACCCTTCAGAACCATCAAATCACGGGTCCGGGTCTGTTTACCAAAAATGTTGACCAAAGTCAACTTTATTTAAATAATTATTATAAGAACATCATTTTATCAGTTTTCCACATACCGGCTTCCCGCCTACACGCCCTGGATGCACACGCATATCTAGGTGAGATAAAAGGAGGCTTTCATGGCCTCGGAACATACATTTAGCTACAATTACACGGGATAACCTTTTGGGTCATCACAATTGGAGGCTCTACATATGGCCATGGTATAGTTGGTTGTGTTGTGGTGCAGACTGGTGCTGCATCGAACATTGCTGGCGGCGCCCTTGAATCTGGCGCCTGGGGGTGAACCACAGAAGGCATTCTGGGGCCATTAGACAGCATTATAGGGTGCCCTCATGGGATGAGTGGGTTGGGCACAAGGATGTTGGTACACCCACTTGATCTCGGGATAAACTTAGGGAACCCAGGGATTGCACTTGGCGGTAACCTACCATTAGACCAGGCCTCTCACATTTCCAACATGCGGACACGCAACATTCTATTTTCTTCAGCAGTTGCTGATTCTGGCTGCGGAATAGCCGATGTCGGGCTATCCTCAGGACCGATGATTGGTAGATTTCTTGTGGAGGCCATCTCTGCCTTTGGATCCTGTGAATGATGGGAATCCAGACTACCAACAAAACCAACCACCTGAACAGAACCTGGCTAATTTGCACACACAACAACCTGGTTAGTTTGAGACATTTAACAGATAGGGAATCGCGTATTGAGGATGCAATGCACCTGAACAGTTAGACGTTTCTAAATGTGTTTGTAATGGCTGTGTGTTTCATCCCAGCTTTGCTATATCTTTTCTCAACTTTCAAATCCTGATTTCTTTTCCCTTCTCTTTTTTGCTGTTTTCTGCTTTTTCTTTCTTTTTGTTTGACCCCTCTTTTATTTTTCTTTTTTTTTTACTTTCATTTTCTCTTTTTTATTTTTTATTTTATGGCTATGATTGAATCATATGTGGATTGCCTACGTATCATGACGCCACATGAATCAGATCTCGCATGGTTTGAAAAGATTAGGAATAAGTAAATAAGCTAACTCTTTTTTTTTACTTTTTGGAAACACTTAGACTATGAAAGCATTCAGAAAAAAGAATATGTATTTTCATTTCGTTTTTTTAAAAAAATTTCGAAAGAAAGGCTTTTAAAGAGGAAAGGAAATATTTTTAGATTTTTGGTTTTGGTTTTGCTTTTAGTTTTTTTTTTTTATGTTTTTTTTTTTTGAAATAAATAGTTCTAAAGAAAATATTCGTTTTTTGGATTTTTGAATTTTTTTTTTGAATTTTTGGGAAAAAGAATTCTAAAAAAAAGGTAGAAAATATTTTTTTTATTTGATTTTGTTTTCTTTTTTGAATGAAAGACTTCTAAAAAAAATATTTTTTAGCTTAAAAATTTTTCTTATTTGGGATTTTCTAAGGAAAGACTTCTAAAGAAGAAATTAAAGGAAAATATTTTTGAATTTTTGAAAATTGGGGGCCGGAACCGATGAGGTTTGCCTACGTATCTCACATCTGGTGAGAATTAGACCCGCGTAGTTTGATCAGTTTTTACGGAACAGGGGCAACATGACTTTTAGAAATATTGGATTATTTTCTTTCTCTCTCTTTTTCAAAATTTCGTTAGAGTTTCGGATTTTAAATACCTACCTCTCACTCATTTTTTTTTTTATTTTCTTTCACTATTCTAGAAGCAGGTCAAGACGCAAGCCGAAACAAATAAATACGCAAGTAGCACGTAAGATGCACATCAGGATGGTCCTTTAAATTGGGTACACCTGTCCTAGACGGACCCAACCCCTCTATTGAGTCCCCAAAGTCAAATGCAAGTGATGCAAACAAATGTGCCTACTAGGGATCCAGCGTGAGGTTATGTCGTTCTAGGTTTAAAACCTGGGTGTATTGTTCTAGACCTGGCTTACCCGAGCGGACAACTTAAGCCGAGAGGGGGCAACGTGCCGTAACCAAAAGGCCATCCAGCTTTGTAACTGATCTGATTCGTTCTAAATTAGGGTATGACATTAACAGAAAAGAAGCCACGCCAGCGTGCACTTCCCCGAAGATTTAGAAGTCTTAGAGAGAAAAAGGGTTTCGTAATAGTTTTATATACAGTTCAAACAATATCAAAGCGGTAAAAAGCGAGATTTAGCACATTAGGCTCAAACACGTAAAAAAAATCATATAATAATAAAATCCAAGTATAACTGTTATCCTAAGCTCGAAGTCTGAACCCTGAACCAGAGATTTTGGGTTCGGTTCCCCAGCAGAGTCGCCAAAGCTGTCACACCTCCTTTTTCCCGAGGGGATAGGGAGTTTTTCCAATTAAAGTGTCATTATTCAATATGGGAATTTATTTAGTTTTAGAGTCACCACTTGGAATAATTTAAGGTGTCGCAAGTTACCGGTTTATTTTAAATCCCAAATCGAGGAAATTTGACTCTATTTAAAGTCTGTGAATACAGAAGACTGGTAAGGAATTTCTTAACCCGGGAGAAAGTGTTGGGCATTCCCAAGTTCCGTGGTTTTAGCAGGGTCTCTCAACTATTAATTATCTGATTCATTACATGTTTTAAAGCTATCATACATTTTTACCTTTTAAATTGCTTTTAGCATTTATGGAAATTATTTGAACCAGTCGCAATGTCGCGCACTTATTATTTTGAACACATTGCGAATCGCGTCACGTGAAATGCACCCACAATTTACAATATGTTTATTTTATTATTGTTTGAAGATATGGTCGAGTCACATGAAATGTGCACCCAAATTGGGGATTACGTATCATGACTATGCCACGGGAACCATACCTGATGTTTATCTATGTCAATATCATACAAGAGGGGGGGTGATTTGTGTGGTGACCAATTTTTGCATGCAGTAGTTATAGAAGGACCAGGTTCTTCTATGTGTTCCAACTCCTACAGTTTGCGGAATAAATGCGGAATTTCAAGAACACAACAATTTTATGTGGAAAACACCTGGCTCAAAAGGTGAAAAAAATCACGACCTACTTCCCAGTAGGATTTTCCTAAACTCTTCACTAAATCAATGAGCCAAACAGCATTTACAAATAAACTCTTTTGTAAACCTAAGGATTAAATCTAACCCTTTGTGGAAAACTAGCCTCTAGCTATTTGCGACAAACTTCAAGTTAACTATAACTTGAACACTCAGTACCTGTTACAATTGCTTCTAGATAAAGTTTAAAGGTACAATTTGTAATCACCTACTACAAATAAACTAGACTAAAAGACAACAGATGGAACTGGTTCTTCTAGCTGGTTCAAGTATCTCCAGATTCACACTCTCCAATTTGGCTCGAATTGCTTGCAAAATTTCTTCACGAATTTTGCTCTCAATTCTTGATAAATTTCTGTTTTTGTGCTTTTCTGTACAATAAGAACACTGAATAAATATATAGGATTTAGTAGACAAAGAGATATACTAGAATTCGGATGCTACTCTTCCTTGGTGGAAGAGTTCTAGTTGATCTCAACTCCCTAAATCCTCTTTTATTTTGATTTTGTTCTTACTAAATAAGGAGTCCATTTCCCTATCAATTTGCAACCTTTTCGATCAGGAGATATCTCTTTAGATCACTTATTGTGTTTATCTTCTGCTTGTTCACCTCACGTGCCATTTACTCTACATATGTTTATGTCTCCGGTGATGGACCTGGTTCAACTCTGAGTTCCTTTGTCAATCTTCAAAATCATTCAGCTTCTTGATCCAACAAATTTTCCCTTTTTGATGATGACAAACTATGTGCTTAGGCCTGTAATTACTTTAATCTAACATTGACACTTTTTAGAGCATTAAGCATTTATCATAAAGAATCAGGTTCATTAGGTTATAAATATCACATTTTTTCAATATAGCACATCTTCCCCTTTTTGGCATCATCGAAAAATTGCAAAATGTTAGAATTACCATATTGATAAGAATTACTCATGGCCACTGGGGAAACTGCAAGTGCAAACATGTATTAATCATCAATAGTGAACCAAGAATGCAAACTATCAAAGAAAGTGAGACAAAACAAATAAGAGCAGAAACAGCAAAATCCATTGATAGAAGCATAGTTCAGCCACCAAACACACAAAGAAATAAAATCAGTTACAATCATGAGAAAAATATAGCAAAAACAATCCCGAATCTGGGTCATAGAGGGGTAACGACAGGGCACTGGACACCTAAGGCTGGGAAGGAGTGGAGGTTTTGTTCTTTGCTTGGATGAGGGAGAGCATATTTTGAAGAATCCCTTCATTCTTCTCCTTTTCTTTGGCCAGTTCAGTTTTGAGAGCATCTCTCTTAGCCTCAACCTCTGCAGCGGGTCTTCAATTGAAGAATTTCAGCATCCTTAACCCCACTTTCTTGTACAAGCACCCTGACCTTGCTACTCACAGGCATTTTTCTAGATGAACCAGGTTCATTGTCAGGAACATTCACGATATAGTCACATGCCAGGATTAGGGGGCTTAGGATTATTTCGAGGTTGTACATCGGGTCGATTTCCCCTCCTAAGTGCAGCTATTGTCTCATTTTGTTCAGCAATCGTATTCCTTATCTCTTGGAATTGCAGGTTCTATCTCTCAAATTGTTAATGCATAGCTTGTAGAATGAAATCATTTCTTGCTTGGATTTCAGCTTCCTGAAGAGCCCTTTGTTCATCATCACTAGCACTTGTATGAGACATCTTAAAAAAAATCAAAAACAAAATGTTATCACTCAAACTTGGCTCTTTCCCACAATTGTTTTCGCCCATTCTTGCCTTTTCCCCCTCAATCAACCTTTGGAAAGTACCTTGTAGATTTATAATTAAACCCAACTAGTATCAAAGTCCTTAGTAGTAAAATAAGGAATTTTAGGGCACTAAAGAAAGTGAAGAACCAATCTTAGAAAGAGTAGGATTTAGTTGAAACAAAACTCGAACAAAGGAAAAGGATTTTTAGAACAAGATCAAAGGAGTAAGAAAATTAATTTTTTTTTCCTATCCTTAAAGATCTAGGATTCCCTCTTCTTGTTTCCTTTCTTGATTTTGGAAACAAAAACAATAAAAATCTGCTTTCTTGAAGAGCAATTTGTTTCTCCCTTCTTTTTTTTTGAAAGAATTTTTTTTTATAGTTTTTTTATAGTACTATTCACTGCTACATTAACTTCTTTTTTTACTTTTTTTTTGTTCAAAAATCTCCAAGATTTATCAAGAACGGAATATTGATACAACCGCTCTGATACCACTTGATAACACAAAGGTTGGGAGATTCAAGAACTTAAAGAAAATAAGTTGAAGAAATACGGAAGCTGTAAAGAAATGCAATGGAATTGAGAAACTAAGAAAAATAAACTAGATATCTGGAAATTCAAGGAAAGATCCAAGAACCCCCAAGATTATGTTGATCTAGATTTTGACAAGATCCTAATTACAACAAGTTGGTTATGAAACCAATTGCCTTCACTAGAGATAAGCTAATCAAGAACTAGATTCAGATCTTGACTTCTAGTTTGAATAACTTACGACAACAACTAGTAAAAGAAACTAGTCACCTTCGAAGAATATAAAAAGAAACCAAAGATATCACAAAAAAAGAAAATTATCTCAAAGTAAAGTTCATAAAGATTCAAAAGAACTCACAATATTAATATTAATCTTCAATATTCTTCCCTACAATGAAAGACAAGCACCCCTTTATATAGTAGTAAAAAAGGAGCTAGTCAAGACTTTAATAAATGAGAATTATATTCCCTAGAAGCATAGAAGACTACTCACACTAAGACCAATATAGTCAACATACACATAGACCAATGCAAGTCAACATATATTAAGACAACTATTAAATACATATTCTAGAAACTATTTTTGGGCTTATTTGGGCTGCTGAAAATTCCTTCTTTTGAGGGCATATTTGGGCCTCATTCCATATCCTCTTGGACTTTAATTTGGGCCTCTAAATAGTTGTAAGACTTGGCCCAAAGATCCTCCTTGTGCTGGAGCTCTTCTTCTATCATAAGACACTTTTTAATTGCCAATTGAAGCCCATTAAGCTTGTTTTGAAATTTCTTTGTTTGAAACCTTGTCATGGGCCTTCTTGGAGCTTCCAGAGCTTCATCCTTCTCCTTTAATGATGTTGAGTTTCCATGGATGCTATCATTCCCCTCTTCTTAAAGAGAATTCATCCTCGAATTCGAGCCTGCATCAAACAAGGAAAGATCAGAAACATTGAAGGTAGCATTAACTTGATATTCACTAGGAAGATCAAGTTTATAAGCATTGTCTCCAATCCTTTCAAGGACTTCAAATGGCCCATCTCCTCTTGGATCTAATTTGGATCTTCGTTTGGCAGAAAATCTTTCCTTCCTAAAATGGACCCAAACTAAATCTCCAGGCTTAAAAATAACAGATTTTCGCCCCTTATTTCTTCGTAAGGCATTTTGTTCATTCTTCCGTTCAATTGCAAGCCTTGTATATTCATGAATCTTCTTCATCATTTCAGCCTTATTCCTACCATCAAGATTAACAATGACATTAGTAGGAAAAGGCAACAAATCAATGGGAGTGAGAGGATTAAATCCATAAACAACTTCAAAAGGAGACTTACCAGTAGAAGAGTGGATAATTCTGTTATAGGAAAACTCTACTATGGGCAAATTTCCCAAGAAGTTAATTTTCCTTTTAAAACAGCTCTCAACATATTCCCTAAGGTCCTATTAACTACTTCAGTTTGTCCATCAGTTTGTGGGTGACAAGATGTAGAAAATAGTAATTTAGTTCCCAACTTTTCCCAAAGAACTCTCCTAAAGTGACTTAAAAATTTAGCATCCCTATCACTAATGATAGTTTTAGGTATGCCCTGCAATTTAACCACTTCCTTCACAAGTAAATCAGCCACATGTAATGCATCATTAGTCTTCAAGCATGGAATAAAACGAGCCTTTTTTGAAAATCTATCTACCACCACAAATATACTATCCTTACCATACTTAGTTCTAGGAAGTCCTAACACAAAATTCATGGAAATATCAATCCATGGAGAAGTAGGGACAGGTAAAGGAGTATAAAGACCATGTGGTAACACTTTTGATTTGACTTGTTTACATTCAAGACATTGAAAGCATAATTTTTCGGCATCCTTTCGCATGCCTGGCCAAAAAAAATGTTTAGCAAGTATATCCAAAGTTTTGTGCAATCCAAAGTGTCCCATGAGTCCACCACAATGTGCTTCCTTAACAAACAATTCACGCAACGAGCAATTAGGAATGCACAATATATTTTCCTTAAAAAGGAACCCATCTTGAAGATTGAATATCTCATAAGGACCCAACTTACATTCTGCAAAAGCCTTGCCAAAATCAGAATCATTAGAATAAAGTCTCTTGATTAGATCAAAACCCATCAATTTAGAAGTAAGAGAAGAAACCAAGACATACCTTCTTGAAAGTGCATCAGCAACCACATTCTTTTTTCCTTGCTTGTAAGAAATCACATATAGGAATGTTTCAATGAATTCAACCCATTTTGCATGGCAACGATTAAGATTACCTTGGATCTTCAAATATCTCAAGGATTCATGATCATTCTTCACCACAAATTCTCTTGGCCACAAATAATGTTGCTATGTAGCTAAATCCCTTACCAAAGCATATAGCTCTTTGTCATAAGTTGAGTAGTTCAATGTAGCTCCACTCAGCTTTTCACTAAAGTATGCAATGGGCTTCGAGTCTTGCATCAAAACAACACCTATTCCTTTTCCAGAGGCATCACATTCAACCTCAAAAGACTTAGAAAAATCAGGTAATTGCAAAAGAGGAGCAGAACACAATTTTTCTTTCAACAAGTTAAAAGCATCATCTTGTTCTCTTCCCCATGAAAAAACCTTATCCTTCTTAATGACTTCAGTTAAAGGAGCAGCAATGGTGCTAAAATCTCTAACGAATCTCCTATAAAAACTATCAAGCCCATGAAAACTCCTAACTTCAGTTACACTGTTAGGTTTAGGCCATTCTTTGATTGCCTTGATTTTCTCTTCATCAACTTCAACTCCCTTAGAACTAACTACAAAACCCAAGAACACCATACGATCCACACAAAAAGTACACTTCTTAAGATTATCAAACAAGTGTTGCTTTCTAAGAACTTCAAAAACTTGTTTTAAATATTCCACATTCTCATCTAGATTTTTAGAATAAATCAAGATATCATCAAAATAAACCACCACAAATTTCCCATGAAAATCCTTAAAAACATGATTCATCAATTTCATGAAAGTGTTGGGTGCATTAGTCCAGCCAAAGGCATAACTAACCACTCATAAAGCCCATATTTGGTCTTAAAAGCAGTTTTCCATTCATCTCCAGGATTCATTCGAATCTGATGGTAACCACTTTTTAGATCAATTTTAGAGAATATTTTGGATCCATGCAATTGATCCAATGTGTCATCAAGATGAGGGATTGGATGGCGATACTTTACCGTTATCTTGTTGATTGCTCTACAATCCACGTACATCCTCCAAGTTCCATCCTTTTTGGGTACCAATAGGACGGGAACAGAGCAAGGGCTCATGCTCTCTCAAAAAAAAACTTTCTCAAGCTCTTTTGTCTCTTCTAGATTACTTCTATAAGAAGGCCTATTTGGAATTTGTGCTCCAGGCATAATGTCAATTTGGTGCTCAATTCCACGTAAAGGTGTTAGACCTTTAGGGATATCTTGAGGGAAGATATCATCAAAATCCTGCAAAAGAGAAGAAACACTACTTGGCAAAGAAGAAGTTAGTAACACATAATTAATCAAAACTTCTTTGTAAGTAGGTAGTATAATGGGCAGCCCCTCTTTTCTTGCGTTCAAACACTCTTTGGCTTTTATGTACAAACTCTCTTTTTTTCTTTTTCTTTTTCTTTTTCTTTGCCTCTTTCCGCTCACCAAAACTTTCCTTTTTATCTTTCAAACCCTCTTTTACCATTTTTCTCAATTTGCTGCCCTCTGTATCTCCCTCCTGGCCATCTCACTTTTTTTCTAGTTCTTGACCTTCTTTCTTTTCTTTTCCCTCAAGCTCAATTTTTTTTCTCCCCTTTGTTTTTCCATTACTTCCCTCAATCTCTTTTGATCCTCAAATACTTGAGAAGGACTTAAAGGTGAAAGAGTATACTTCTTGCCATTAAGCTCAAGAGAGTATCTATTCTTTCTTCGATCATGAAAAACATTCCTATCATATTTCCACGGATGACCTAACAAGATGTGACAAACTTGCATAGGGACCACATCACAAAGAACATCATCCACATACCTACCAACATGAAGTAAATCATGCATTGTTTGTTGGCTTTCAGTTCACCACTATCATTCAACTAGTGGAGTCTATAGGGCTTAGGGTGTTTGATGCATGCAAGCCCTAACATGTTCACCAAGTGTGAACTCACCACATTAGCACAACTACCACTATCAATAATCATAGAACAAGTTTTCCCCTTTATTCCACACCTAGTATGAAATATGTTCTCCCTTTGTTCTTCACTATTGATTCCTAAATTAATAGTCATAATCCTCCTAACTACCCTAACCAAACCATCATTAAAAGGCAACTCTACATCATCTTTACTCACACCTTCCTCTTCTTCCTCTTCCTCACTTTTTTCTCCCTCATATTCTCCACCTATAGTCCTCTTAACTACCCCAACCAAACCATCATTAAGAAGTTCTACATCATCTTCACTTACTTATCTCTCTTCTTCCTCACTTTTTTCACTCTCATATCCTCCATCTTCTCTCAAAAAAATATTTCTTCTATTTGGACATTCATGTATCATATGACCTCTTCCATGACATTTGTGACATTTAATGGAACTAGAAGGTTTAGAGGATCTAGAATTGAAAGCTTTACCTCCCTCTTTCTCATCAACATTAATGGCTTCTTGGAATTGGTGTTTGGCCGAGTTCTCCATGAGCTATCTTGCTGCCTTCTTTTATTTTGCTTTTCTATTTTTACAGCCAAATCTACTATCTCATCTATAGTTACATATTGTTGTATCTCTACTACATCTGCTATTTCTCTATTTAAACCATTAAGAAATCTAGCCATAATGGCATCTTCTTCTTCCATACAATTAACTTGGATCATCGTCATATCCATAGCTTTAAAGTATTCATCAACAGTCGTGGTTCCTTGCTTCAAGGTCTGAAAACGCATTTGTAGGTCTCTTTGAAAGTGGGAAGGCACAAACCTCTTCCTCATGACTCTCTTCATCTCGGTCCAAGTAGCAATGGGTGGTTCTCCGTCTTGTTGTCTGTCCCTTGTAAGCTTTTTGCACCAAATAGAAGCATAATCAGAAAATTCAACAACATCAAGCTTAACCTTCTTACCTTCTTAGTAGTTGTGAAAGTCAAAGATGGCCTCAGCTTTCCGCTCCCAATCAAGGTACACGTCTGGGTGTCTTGTACCCTTGAAAGATGGAAACTTCATTTTTATGCTACTAATATTATCATCTTCTACTCTACCTCGTTATCCCCTTCTATCTCTTCCACCCTATCTAGATTTACATAAAGATCATATATAACATCATCTATATGGTTTTCTTGATTTGCAATGGGGGCATGGGGTTCATTTCTTCTATTATGAGGCCTAGGATTATTTCGAGGTTGTACATCAGGTTGATTTCCCCTCCTAAGTGCAGCTATTATCTCATTTTGTTCAGCAATCTTATTCCTTATCTCTTGGAATTGCAGGTTCCATCTCTCGAATTGTTGATGCATAGTTGTAGAGTGAAACCATTTCTTGCTCGGATTTCAGCTTCCTAAAGAGCCCTTTGTTCATCATCACTAGCACATGTATGAGACATCTTTCAAAAAAAACAAAAATAAAATGTTATCACTCAAACTTGGCTCTTTCCCTCAATTGTTCTCGCCCACTCTTTCCTTCCCCCCCCC
>ML418832.1:188782-220799 GCA_005239525.1 Nicotiana knightiana | reverse complement strand
ATGGGTAGTCTATATATAGGCTGCCTAGGTGAGCATCTTTTTTAGGAATATTCCTTATCCTAAATCTGAAAAAAGTACAATTTTAAAACAACCCTGGTACAGCTGTCCTCCTTACCCCATTTTCAACATCTTTTTGTAACAGCTAGGACAACTATACATTTTCTAAAACTTCCTCTACTTTTACACCCTTTTTACTTCTGAAATTTTACTGTTTTACCTAGAATTCTGATTTGATTATCTTTCTTATTTTGCTTTTTAGATATTTATCATAATTGTAGAAGCTTCTTGGGGTTTTACACTCAAGATTATTCAATTGAAGTACCTAAAATACCCTTCAACACCCCTTGAAATTACCCTTTAGTTATTCAAGGTTAAGTGTTAGGTTATTTATTAAGTGTTGATGTAACGACCCGGCCGGTCGTTCCGTGAGATTAGCCCTGTTTCACCTGTTTCTGCTTTATCATATGTTTCTTAGCCTATTTATGTTGTGTTGGTTCGATTATTTCGGGTTCGGAGTGGTCGTGGTGAGAACAGAGACACTTAGTCTCTTAAAGTAGCTTAATAGTTGAAAAAGTCAACTGGGAGTTGACTTATTGGTAAACGACCTCGGAATGTGTATTTTATGGCTCGAATAGTTTTGTTAGGTTATTTGGGACTTAGGAGTGTGTTCGTAATGAAGTTTTGATGCCCGGTGTAGAATTAGGCTTGGATTGGCGAAAGTTAGTTTTTGGCGATTTCTGGTCGGTAGGGGAAAGTAGGCTATCGGGGTCGGAATGGAATTCCGATAGTTGGAGCATGTTTGTAATGTCATTTTGGATATGTGAGCAAATTTTCAGGTCAATCAGATGTGTTTTGGTTGGTTTCGGCATCATTGGCAAAACTTAGAAGTTTCAAAGTTCATAGGCTTGAATTTGATGTGATTTTAGTGTTTTTGCATTGTTTTTGGGGTTTCGAAGGTTCGACTAAGTTCGAATGACGTTATGGGATGTGTTGGTATATTTGGTTGGGGCCCCGAGGAGCTCGGGATTGATTTCAGATGGTTAGCGAGGATTTGGACTCAGGAATTGCAGCAAAAATAGCTGCTGGTGTCATTTTGCTGGTGTGGCCGCACCTACAAAAAGGGAGCCGCAGATGCGATGGCCGTAGGTACGAAGATCATTGCGCAGGTGCGAGAAGAGGCCAGGCTGGAGGAGTCCGCAGGTGCGAGGCATGGGCCGCACCTGGGATGCCGCAGGTGCGGGTGAGGCACCGCAGGTGCGAGAGTTGGACTGTTAGTGGATTTTCGCAGGTGCACACCTGGGATCGCATGTGCGGGTCCGCAGGTGCAAAAAATTGTCTGCAGGTGCGGATTAACTGGACAGAAAGTATAAATGGGTGCCTCCGCAAAATTTTGGGCATTTCTTCCATTTTTGCATGTGGTTTGAGCTAGTTTGAGAGCAAATTGAAGGAGGAATTCGAGAGTCTTCAGTGGAGGTAAGTTTCCCGGATTAAAAACTCGTTTCTATGTTATTTTGTGACGGATTAGGCTTGGAATTTGAGGAATTTAAAGTAGAAAAGTTGGGGAAAATGGGAGAAAATTTGGAAAATTCTTTTGGTGTATGAGTGGGAAATTGAGGTCGGATATTGGTGAATTTGGTATATGTAGACTCGTAAGGGAATGAGGATTCTAATTTTATGATTTTTATCGAATTCCGAGACGTGGACCTGGGGCTCACATTTGGCTAAATATCGAGAATTGTGTTAAAATTTATATCTTTCGATTGGGTTTTGTTCCGTGAGAGTATATTGATGATGTTAATCTGATTTTGGTTAGATTCAAAGCTTTGGGAGCCAATTCGAGGGGCAAGCACATCGCAAAGTAGCTTTTGGGCTGTTTTGAGGTAAGTAATGATTGTAACTCTAAACTTGAGGGTATGGCACCCCATTATTTGATATTGTGTTGGTAAATGAGGTGACACACATGCTAGGTGACAAGCGTGTGGGCGTGCACCGATAGAGATTTTGACTTGGTCCGTCCCTTAGCGACTATTAAGCCGCGTATTTGAGTTGAAACCTTACGACATCCTGTCTTTCAGAAGTTTATACTTGTTTATGGGCCGTGAGCCATGTCTGGGCCCTTGTGCCGACCTGTTTAGACCCTCAGGGGTATGTTCCATGTTTGGGCCTTGTGCCGACCTATTTAGACCCTCAGGGGTATGTTCCATGTTTGGGGACTTGTTCCGACCTTTTTAGACCCTCAGGGGTATGTTCCATGTTGGGGCCTTGTGCCGACCTGTTTATACCCTCAGGGGTATTTTCCATGTTTGGGGCCTTGTGCCGACCTGTTTAGACCCTCAGAGGTACTTTTACACTATTTTCCCACTATCTTGATAGAACAATTGGGAACTCAGTCATGTTTTCTACTTGTTGTTATTTTCATTGTTATCACTTGGTTTTGGAACTCTGAGAAGTATTTTGGGCTGAGTCCCGTGAGTTGAGATGAACTGCCCGAGTGGCTTGTGAGGATGACTGAGTGAGGCTGAGAGCCGAGTATGTGAGGATAGTTATGGATCGGGCTGCACGCCGCAACAATATTATGTAAAGAGGCCGAGAGCCGAGTATGTGAGGATAGTTAAGGATCGGGCCACCGCAACAACAATAGATACATTACATATTGGATCGGGCTGCATGCTGCAGTAATATAGATAATATACTATGTATGGATCGGGCTGCACGCTGCAGCAATATAGATAATATACTCTGTATGGATCGGGCTGCACGCCACATCAATATACATTATATATGGGTCAGGCTGCACGCCGCAACAATATATATTTATTGGATCGGGCTGCACGCCGCAACAACATAGCGCTTGGGCTGAAGGAGCCCCTCCAGGAGTCTGTACACCCCCAGTGAGCGTAGTCGACTATTATATGGATCGGGCTACACGCCACAACGTATGTTATAAGGATCGGGCGGCACGCCGCAGCCGTATAGATATAGTTATATATATGTATTAGAGCGGGCTGCCCGCCGCAACAGTTGTGTGTATTCATGGTACTTGCTGAGTATGAGTGTTTAAGTGAGAGCATGGGATACTGATAGTGGAGTCACGAGTGACTGAGAGGCTTGCCCGAGAGGCTTTATTGTGAGTAATACTGTGCCCGAGGGGATTATATTTTATAAAAATGCTGTTTTCACTCTTCTTTACACTGAGTCTCTTTTGATAAATGTTTTTGTATGAGATTTTTAAATGGAAACCACAGTTTTATGAAATATTCAAAATTGTAGATTCCTGACTTGATTTATTCATTTCCACTGTTATTCATTATATTGATTTACATGATTTAAATGCTCGTCAATACACTCATGTTCTTAGTTACTTTGATTACTTACTGAGTTGATGTACTCACTTTACTCCTTGCGCCTCCGTGTGCAGATCCAGGTACCAGACCATCTCACTAGCTTATTTCCGGACGAGCTTGGAGTTGTTTGAGGATCGAGGTAGCTGCTTAGCGTCCCCAACTCACCTCCTTTCTTTTCCTCAGTTCATAGTTTTGTCTTTTGTACTCCAGGCTTTGTAGTAGAGAGTCACTTTGTTGTACATTGTATTTACAGTTCTAGATGCTCATGACAGTTGACTCCAGGTTTTGGGGAAATGTATAAATTGTTCATCTCATGCTGCTGTTTTAGCTAATTTTGGGAAATTATGAAATATCGTGATATTATGAAATTGTGGGCTAGCCTAGTTCCATGATAGGCGCCATCATGGTCAGCTTAGTATTTGGGGTCGTGACAGTTGACTAATTTTATCCTATTTAATTAACTAACTTAGTAGTTGGAAGTTTAAGCATCTTTTAAAGTAAGGTTGAATAGTTCTAACCATGATAATTTAGCTAACCCTTAAGTAAATTTATTTTAGAACTTAGGTTAGCTAGTTCAAGTGATTTCATTAAGTGTAGTTAGTGAGTCTATTAGGCTTAATTGATTACCTCTAAATTATGACTTAGTCTTTGGTTTCAACTTAGGTTAGGCTTGACTAGTCATGTATAGTTAATCTTCTATTAATTAACCAAAATCAGAACCCTAATTAACTTACCCATAAACTGCTTAATCAATTAAATCAGGTGAATGACTAATATGCAGTCTTTAGGACAGTGTAGGTGCAAATTCTATCCTAAGAGTTAAAATTAGATTGACTTAGCACTAAAAATCAGTAATTAATTAAAGCAATTTGCATGTGAATCTTAGGATATTTAATTCAGGAAATTACTATTTCAGATATATCTAATACATGCATGCTTAAGACTAAGGTTAACTAATTTTAATATCTGGACAATTAGGAAAGATAAGGAAAAAAAGGGGTACGTGAATCTAAGGTGATTAACTTAGGACCATAAAACTAATCAGCAGATTAAAAAAGTACACAAAGACTACCATTTCAGAATAAAATCCAAAAAAGTCAGGAAATCCTAAATTAATACAAAATCAACAACAACCAGAACTAATCAATCAGAAACAACAAAAAGAAAAGGTAAAAATTCCAACAACAATAAAATCATGCGTAGAAGTGACTAAACTCGAAAAACTAGACTAATTAGTTTAGGGATTAATTAGTAATACTAGTGTTAACCTTAATTACTACCTTAATTAGACCTAAACATGTATGTTTAAACTAGAATCAATTAATTAATACATAAACTATAAAAATCAGAATCAGTCAAAAGGGAAACCAGAAAAACCTAGATTGTAAACTACATTAGTCAAAACATGCAAAAATTAAACTTAGAATGAGATTCAAACAACATTCAACATCAAAACATAACAATTTGTAAATAAAATCAGAAACTAGAAACCTAAGTTAAGTAACTAAGCCAGGGACTTCAAAATTGAGTTCAAACAAACGAAACACAAAGAAAAATAAAGTTTAAAAGGGGTACCAGTTAGCTAGGATGGGTTTAAACGGATTCCGGTCTCGCCGGACTTTGGTCGGACTCTGGTGGGGTTTGGAAATGGTCCAAACCCACATGAATCAATAGCTCTCACCAAGAGCTATTGACTCATGTAGGTTTGAGTCATTAGACTTCTCTAATTCGACCTGATAGAAGATTTCTAGGGTTTCTGGTTTTTAGATCTAAGACTGGGAAATTTTGGTGGGGGTTTTTTGGAGGAAATTTTGGTGGGGTTTTTTGGAGGAATTGATGTTAGGAGGGGATTGAGGAGGAGGAGTAGAGTATCTGGTGTAATTGTGGGGTTGTTTAGTGGTCTCCGCCGTGGATTATGGTGGTATACGGCGAGGGGGGAGGGGAGAGTTAGGGCGGCTAGGGTTTGGGTATGGGGAGAGAGACGAGAGTGAGGGGGTCTAGGGCGAGAGTGAGTTTGAGGGGGTATGGGGGGGGGGTGTTAGGACATATATATATGTATTAGGGGGTAGTTCCGGACCGTTGGATCACTTTGATCCAACGGCTGAGGTGAAAGTGGGTCTAAACGGGGTCGTTTTTGGTGGACAGGGTTTGGACGGGTTTGGCTTGTTTGGGCTGGGGTGTATTTGGGTAGTGAGAAGGGAATTTGGGCTTAGGTAGACTGGCCCAAACGATTTTCATAGCCTTTTAACACTTAACCCATCTAATTAATTTAATGTAAGTAACTCTAATTAATCATAATTAGTTTGTCTAATTTCATCTAATTATAACTTAATTAGTGAATTAATTAAGAGCGGAATTATTAATTGACACCCCCTAATTATTTAAAGAGAAATTTTTTTTGTAATTTCCTAGTAAAAAAGAGATTAAATTATGCAACTTTAAATCATTTATAAATTTTAAAAGACAAATTATGATTATGCAATGCAAAAATAATTCACAAATAACACTGAAATTCAACAAAAATTTATAAAACTAATTTATTTATTGAATTTTCTAGGAGTATATGGTAGGTTAAAAATTACATGCTCACAGCTGATGTGACGGAGTATTTCGGCACATTTAATACCAATTGCTTAGATTTTAGCTCGTTTTAAATGTAATTGTCTTTTATACATATGTAATTTTAATGTTTTGCAGTGCATGAATATTGAGGACCCAAAAACATGGAAATGGAATCAAAAAGCCGAAGAAAGACAAGAATGGGCAAAATGCGACCGCATAGTTGAAAATGCGGACCGCAAATCCAACATGCGGACCGCATAATGCCCAGGTGAACCGCAGAGTCCAACAGTTAGTGTGGCCAAATCTAAGTGAAGAAATGTGGTCCATTATGCGACCGCATAACAGGTTTGCAGGCCGCATAATGGATCGCGAACCTCCTATAGAAGTGGCTGAGAGCATAAATGCGATGACACTCGCATATCAACAATGCGGACCGCATAACTTGAATGCGGCAACTTCCTGGAACCTAGGGTTTTGAAGATGCGGTGTGCTTGAAGAGAATGCAGACCGCATATCTGTTATGCGACAGAAACGCGATCGCATATTTGACCTAAAAGGGCATTTTTGTCCGAAATTGGCCGCGAGTTTTAGCCCACTATAAATAGATTTATTGGGGTTTTGTAGGGGCATCTTGTCTGGAAAAAGAGCTACAATCCAAACTTTGAATAGTCCCATCTTTTGGAAGCTTTGAAGTGAAGAATCTTGCACTTTTGTAAGCATTTATGACATTTAATATTCCCTTGTTTTTGTATTTTAGCATGTGTGGCTAGTCTTAGATACTAAGGTTGTGGACCTTAAATGGGTGTAATGTCAATGTGTGTTTAACATTGAATATATGTATAATGGTTGGTTAATATTTATTTAATTCTTATTCTTCATTTATTGTTAGTGGTTTCAAACATTAGCAAGCGCCATTATACTCTTTCTCTATTTGGAAAAGTGAGTTAGGGTTTGGTAGGTGTAAATATCAAAGACTCAAGGTTTTAAACATTGTTTAATTGAAATCGCTTAGGAATACGTGTATTTTATTTGGCTTAAATTTATTACTCTTAATTTCAAATTTTTTATATTTGGAAAAATCATAAAGAGAAACACTACCCAACTATTGGAAAATATTGGGTAGTCATTTAGAAATTATTTGCATATCAAAAGGACCTTCCATTAGAAATATATCATATTAACACCGGTAGCATTACATTTCATTGAATGGGACACAACCTTGATTTAATAATCAAATTAATTACAACCTTATTTAATCATCCTTATTATTATTTCACTAAATTACAATCCAATATGCTACAATACTTTTGTTACTCTAACGGAATAGAAATACGATTTAAGTTAAGATTCACGCTACTCAAGTAAACTTTTCACGCTTATTCCCTGTGGGATTCGACTCCAACCTCGTTGGATTACTAAATTTGACATCGATCGCTTTACACTATTTTAAGGTGTAATTTGAACATATCAAATTTTGGAGCCGTTGCCGGGGAATACGGTTTTGAAATTACTAACTAGTATGCACTTTACTTTACATCTTTTCTATTCCATCACATTTTGCTTGCTTTGCTTGGTGTGATAGGTGAAAATGGATGATTATGAGGAAGATGAGAATCCCTTTGTGGATATTGAGGAATATCTTGATGATACCAACGCTATCCTTCCTCCACGGGTTGAAGCTGCTACATTCAAAGTAGAACAAGGGTTAATCCTAATGCTTAAAGCAGAAGGATTATTTAGAAACTATACCAATGATGATCCAACGCAACACCTAGGAACTTCTTGGGTGTGCGCACCATGTATAAGAAGAACAATGTAACAAACGACGCTTTGAGATTGCTAGTATTCAAATACTCATTGACTGGAGAAGCGAGAAAGTGGATTCAAAATCTACCTCCTCAATGTATCACTTCTTGGCCCAAGCTTGTCCGTGTCTTCTTGTCCTAGTGGTTCCCTCAGAGCAAGAAGTCTGAGCTTAGAGATAAAATCTTCTTCTTCAAACAAATACCAGGAGAACACTTACATGAAGCGGGGGACCGATTCAAGTTGTACTTAGTGAGGTCACCAAACCATGGTTTTCCGGATGGTATTCTGATGGAGAAGTTCTACATGGGTTTGGATCCATTGTCCCAATCCATAGCAAAAAATGCAGCAGACGGATTTTTCATGGACAAATCATTCACCCGGATTATGCAAATTCTGGATAAAATGGCCAAACACAATCAAGCATGGCATTCCGAAGATGCTAGTGGTGGAATTTATTATGGTGCTCCCTCTCTTACCAACATGATCAAAGAAAATCAAGAGAGAGACCAGTTGATTGCCGGTCTTGCCACCAACATTGATGTGTTGACTAAGATGTTCATGGAGAGCCAAACGAAGAAGGTAAATGTTGTGGAAGACATGCAACCGACGGGAAATCAATAGTTTGAAGAAGACAACTATGTTCATAATTCTCAAGGAGGGTATCGCCAACAAAATAATGGAGGCCAAACCCGCAAGGGCAAGGCCAACAAAATTGGCGCAATGACCAAGGTGGGTCGAGTCAAGGTAATTGGAACAACAACAATATCAATTATGCCAACCAGAGCTCCAACACCTATGTTCCACCGAAGGGGAAATATTACAAGGAGGGTCCTTCAAATGATTCCAAGTTATAAGGGATGCTTGAAAAAATCATGCAAAATCAAGAGAGAGGTGATGCTACAATGAAGAACATGTCCAAAATCGTGGGGTCAGATACCGCCTCTATAAAAAAGCTTGAGATCAAATGCGAGACTTGTCAAGAGAACAAAATCCTAAGCTAAAAGGTACTCTTCCAAGTGATACAATTGTCAACCCAGAGGGGAATGTGAGCGGTTCATCTTCTCATTTCATGGATATTACGACTAGAAGCAGTAAGGTCCTTCAAGGGGAGAGTGAACAAGTAGTTGAGGTAGATGATCTTGAGCAAGAAGTTGAGGCACAAGTTGAAGTGCCGGTTGTTGTTGAAAGTTAGAAGCCCTCCCAAGAGGTAAAATTCCAAAAAGCAAAGCATGAGGAGGTTAAGGAAAAGGTGAAGGAGACCCCAAAAGCTCCTCCACCGATTCCTCGACCTACTCCTCCATTCCCTCAAAGCCTTGCAAGAAGGGTAGATGATGGCAAGTTCGAGAAGTTCTATGATATTTTGAAGCAATTATCGGTAAACATCCCTTTATTGGAGGCTTTCCAAGAGATCCCGGGATTTGCCAAATACTTAAAAGACTTGATGAAAAAGAAGAGATCCACCAAGAATGAAGTGGTGAGGATGACTCACCGGGTTAGTGCTATTATTGCCACGACAACCGTTGAGAAGAAGGAAGACCTGGGAGCATTCACCATTCCATGTACTATAGGGTTGAGAGATTTTGCAAGGGCACTTTGTGATAATGGTGCTAGCATAAATTTGATGCCTCTGGATATTTACAAGCAAGCGGGATTGGGATTGCCAAGACCTACAAGTATTTGATTGCAAATGGCCGACCGTTCAATTAAGAGACACGTGGGTATTGTTGATGATGTCTTAGTGAAAGTGGGAAAGTTCCTTCTCCCGGCCGAATTCATTATCCTTGATTGTGCGGTTGACAAGGAAATTCATATCATATTGGGAATACCATTCCTTGCCACGGGAAGAGCTTTGATGGACTCGGAACGAAATGAAATCAAATTTCGAGTAAATGATGAGGAAGTCACTTTCCAAGCTAGTAAGGGTTTGAAGTTGCCGAATGCATATGAAGGGATCTCGGTAATAGATGTTGTTGATGAGGTCGAGGATGCTTGTGACATGAGGATGGAGGAAGAGTGTCTTGGTGAGGCCGTGGCGGCAATCTTGGTAAATTTTGATGGAGAAGGCATGGAGGGGTATGTAGAAGCCGTGAATGCATTGGAAGGACATGTATCCTACTCTTATGCACCGAAGAAGCTCTCTCTTGACTTAGAGAATAGAGCCACTTCTCCCGCAAAGCCTTCCATAATTGAGCCACCACAACTTGAGCTCAAGCCACTTCCATCACATTTGAGGTACAAATTTCCTGGCTCTAATGATACTTTACCCGTAATCGTTTCCTCTTTGTTGGACGATGTGCAGGTAGGAAAATTGTTTAATGTCTTGCGAGAACACCAACAAGAAATAGGATGGACAATAGTGGACATCCCATGCATTCCCGGTGGAATTTGTGAACATAAAATCCAATTGGAGGATGGAAGCAAGCCGAGTATTGAACACCAAAGGAGGTTGAATCCATCAATGCAAGAGGTGGTCAAGAAAGAGATAATGAAGTGGTTAGATGCCGGGGTTGTCTACCCCATTACGGATAGTTCATGGGTGATTCCGGTGCAATGTGTACCAAAGAAGGGAGGAATGACAGTAATTCACAATGAAAAGAATGAGCTTATCCCTTCACGGACGGTCACCAGATGGAGAGTATGCATGGACTATCGGAAGCTCAACAGTGTCACGTGAAAAGATCATTTCCCTATGCCTTTTATTGATCAAATTCTTGATCGGCTAGCGGGAAGATCATTCTATTACTTCCTCGATGGGTATTCTGGCTATAACCAAATCAATATAGCATTGGAAAACCAAGAAAAGACAACATTCACTTGCCTATATGGAACCTTTGGCTTTAGCCGGATGCGGTTTGGTTTATGCAATACTCCGGCTACCTTTCAAAGATGCATGATGTCCATATTCTCAGACATGGCCGAGGATTTCCTAGAGGTTTTCATGGACGACTTTTCGGTGGTAGGTGATCCTTTTGAGCATTGTCTTGACAATCTTAGATAAGTGCTCAAGCGATGTGAGGAGACCAACCTTGTACTTAATTGGGAGAAATGCCACTTCATGGTGGACGAAGGCATTGTCTTGGGGCACAAGATTTAAAAACATGGCGTAGAGGTTGATCAAGCAAAAGTTGAAATCATCTCAAAACTCCCTCCACCAACATCGGTAAAAGGTGTTCGAAGCTTTTTAGGGCATGTCGGATTTTATCGGCATTTTATCACGGACTTCTCCAAAATTTCAAATCCTATGTGCAAGCTCCTTGAAAAAGACGCCAAGTTTGTGTTTGATGAAAAGTGCCTTAAGGCTTTTGAGGAGCTAAAAGAGAAGCTCACCACGGCACCCATTACTGTCACACCGGATTGGTCTCTTCCATTCGAGCTCATGTGTGACGTCGTGTAGCTATTGGAGCGGTTCTGGGTCAACGGCATAACAAGGTTCTTCATCCCATTTATTATGCAAGCAAGACACTCTCTAGGCTTGAAGAACCGAAAGGGCTAAGAAAACCAAGTGGCAGATCATCTCTCTAGGCTTGAAGAAGACGGGCGACCGAAGGAAAATCCTGACATCAATGATGCTTTCCCTGATGAGCATATTTTGGCATTTTATTCTTCATCTACTCCTTGGTATGCCGATATTGCTAAATACTTGGTTAATGACCTAATTCTGGATGAACTGGAAGCTTACCAAAAGAAGAAGTTTTTGAGAGAGTGTCGGCAATATTATTGGGAAGAACCATTCTTCTTCCGCATTTGTGCTGATAACATCATTAGGAGGTGTGTTCCAGAAGAAGAGATGATGCCAATTCTACAGGCATGCCATGACTCACCGGTTGGGGGTCATCATGGGGATAATGGAACGATGGCAAAGGTATTTGAATGTGGCTATTATTGGCCGTCGATTTATCATGATGCCAATCAAATGGTCAAGGCTTGTGACCAATGTCAGAGGAAGGGCTCAATCTCTAAGAGGCATGAAATGCCAATGCACTTTGTGATGGAGGTCGAGATCTTTGATGTGTGGGGAATTGACTTTATGGGCCCTTTTGTAAGCTCATGTGGTATGAAATACATCTTGGTGGCTGTGGATTATGTGTCTAAATGGGTTGAAGTAATTTCCCTACCAAACAATGAGGCAAGGAGTGTAACCGCATTCTTAGAGAAAAATATATTCACACGGTTTGGCAAACCTAGAGCCATTCTTAGTGATGGTGGGTCTCACTTCTGTAACAAGGCTTTCACGGGGCTACTAGAAAAATATGGCGTCAAGCATAAGGTGGCCACACCTTATCATCCCCAATCAAGTGGCCAAATTGAAGTTTCCAACCGGGAGATAAAGAATATTCTAGCAAAGAATGTTAATGCCAACAGAACCGACTGGTCAAGGAAGCTAGATGATGCATTGTGGGCATACCGCACGGCGTACAAACCCCTATTGGTACTTCACCTTACCGGTTAGTCTTCAGCAAGGCTTGTCATCTACCCGTAGAACTGGAGTACAAAGCTATGTAGGCTTTAAAAAGGTTGAACTTGGACTAGGCTGAAGCTGTAAATTTGAGGTTAATACAACTCAATGAAATTGAAGAATTCCGCTTCCATGCATATGAAAGTGTAGCTGTGTAAAAAGAAAGGATGAAGTTTGTCCACGACAAAAAGATCTTGAAAAGGGAGTTCAAGTCGGGTGACTCTGTTTTACTCTTCAACTCAAGGCTCAAATTGTTTCCGGGCAAGCTAAAATCAAAGTGGTCCGACCCGTTCAAGGTGGTGATATATCCTCTTTTGGAGCTGTGGAATTAGAATCTGAGGATGGGCTCCGAACTTTCAAAGTAAATGGCCAGCGAGTCAAGCACTACTTTGGCACAGATGGATAAAAAAACTTGGTGGAAAAGTTGGCTCTCAAAGATGGTCCATGCCCGACCAATGAGTAGGCCCGAAGAGGGGCCAACTTCGTCGTGCCGCGACGTTAAATCAAGCGCTTCATGGGAGGCAACCAATGTGTGGTAATATCCTTTTTGTCCTTTAATTTTTAATTTTGGTTAAATAGATTAAATTGATAAATTTAAAGTGTGTGTTAGAGTGCAGGTTATCCAAAAGGTCATAAAATAGGGTGAAATTGAGCATGAAATGGAAGAAAGATCACTAAGGGAGGTTTGCTACATGTATGCGGTCGCATATTGACTATGCGGACCACATAGTCATCGCAGACCTGGGCAGTTTGTTGGGGAAAAAATTGGTTGCCAAAATGCGGCGACGATGTGCACTTTGCGGACCGCATATCATTTATGCGATCGTAAAGGTTCACCACATAATGGGTTTGAGCGACCTGAGCTAACATTACTGCATAACACTTATGCGGTCGCATAATGTGTTATGCGGTCACTTACGCACCGCATTCTCACCAGGTAAGTAACCCCACCCACTTCGCATAACCCCAGTCATTTGCACACAATTCACACTTAAACAAAACAAAAACAAAAAAAAGAAAAAGAAAAGAAGAGAGGACTACGGCTAGTTTGCAATTAGACAAAGTGAATCACATTGCTTGAATCAATCTCCTTGCGTGTGTCTCATTCATCTACCTCTGGTATGTCCTCCTTCCTTACCTCATTTCTGTTATTTTTTGTTTTAATTTGTGTTTGTTGTTCACGTAATTTTAGTCCTTTGTTTTCTCTTTAATTTTGTGTTGTTCTTTGGGGTTATCTGCTCGTCATGGGAATTCTTGCATAATTAGTAGGTTAAGCTTGCTGGGTAGTGAATTTAGGAACCACCGTTGTTAGGGTTAGAAGCAAAATGTGGGGACACTGACTTTCTGCGACCCACAAAGTTGATGTGTGGTCCGTATTCGTGCCGCATAGGAAACCCTAGGTGACCTAAGGAATATGAACAAATGTGACGTCTTTGTATCGCATAAGCGATATGCGGACCGCAAATCCACCGCATGCCCAGGCAGTTACTGGCCAACCATGGCATGTTGTTTGCGGCAGTTCTGAGATCACATATCCATCTATGCGGTGGGTTTGAAATAGCATAGTGTGATGATCTTTTCTAGTGCTCAGTTTTGCGATGGTTATGCGAACCGCATAATGGATATGCGATCGCATAAATCATCGCATAATTGTTTCCCTTCTTGCAGACTGATGTTTTACGACAGGTTTGCGGTCCGCATAGTGGTTATGCGACCGCATAACCTGTCGCATATTTGACCTTCTTTGAAATATTTTCCTTTGATGTCTGCTATGTCTCTCACACTTCATTTATTTAAAGATATGGCTCCGAAGAAATCTATTGCTGGTAAAAAGAAGACCTCATCCGGCCATCCAGCACAACAAGCCAAACGTTCACGATAAGAACCATCCCAACCTATTGCTCAACATCCCTCCCAATCTGATGAGGAGGAGACCTTTCCCTCAGTCAACCTACATGCTGAGGCAAGAAGAAAGAGGGGAGATGATTTCTAGCTTCGGTTTGAGGTCACAGGCTCTAGGAGTCTATATAAATAAGGGCACACGAAACGAAAAATCCTCGAAGAGAAACAGTTGAGTCTGAATGGACTATAGGAGCAGTACCCTCACATACTGGAGAATATCAAAGATAGAAATTGGGATTGCTTCACTGAGGTACCTGATGATTTCAATGAAACAATGGTGCGAGTGTTCTATGTGTCCTACGGGGCCTCCAGAACAGCTCATCACAAGCGCAAAAAGTCTTCTGTGAATTGGTCATGGTTCGGGGGAAGCCGGGGCTCTGTGACAAGGGCAGGATAAATGATCTGTACTTTAAAAGCTAGAGTCCGGGCACAGCTGAGTATGAGGACAAATGGGCCAATAGAGATGGTGAACGTGCATGGATTGCCTCACTGATCGCAGAGGGTACCCCTGCTTGAATTGACCTTCTGCATAAAATATTCAAGGAAGATCTTACACGAGAGGGTAGATTCTGGCTCACCTTTGTCACCTCTCGCTTGATACCATCCCGGAATGAGACTGACATAAGCATTGAGAAAGCTGTTCTCATTGCATGCATTATGACTGGGATCAAGATTGATGTAGGTGACATTATCTTCCGAGAGTTAGGGGTCCACGCCAACCAGATAGCCACGTCACTTCCTTTCCCATGCTTGATCACAACCCTCTGTAAGGCTGTGGAAGTCCCATCACTGCCAAACCATGAGAAGATTGGGAAAGCGCTGAAGGATATTGATATCACGCGTATCAGTGAAGCGGTGCTATAGGTAACTGCCGCTCTTCCAGAGGTTCAGATCTAGATTCTTGCTGCTACAGACATCTCAGACTCCCAGCCACCTACTTCTCCTCCAGCCACAGTGGCATCCACTGCCACTCCACAATCCACCTCTTAGGCTACTATTGCTCAGCCTTCTGCTGCACTACCAGCTCTTTCGAGGCTAGGTCTCTTAGCTCAGCATGCCAATATAAAGGTATACCGGCTTCTGAAGGACCTCCCCACTTTGATGAGGCAGGCTCTTAGTCCTATCCAGTCCTCAGTGACAGCACTCCAGCAACATCATGCATCTTGTGAGGATCGCCTCCAGCGGATTGAGGTATGACTTGAGAGGGTAGAGCGGGGTAAGGTTGGAGGCCTACCCAAGCTCCGTGATGAGGTTGATACACTGAAGACCGATCTCCACAAAATGCAAAATCTGGAGTTTGATCTATACTCATCAGGCCCAAGGAAGGAGAGCAGGGAGCGGGTACGTTTGTGGCTGGGTTAGACCTTGACTTTTCCAAACTGATGGCAGCTCCTGAGCCACAGACTGTCGGGGCCTCCCAGACTCCAGCTCCCCCTGCACACATTGACATCCCTTCTGGAGATGGTTTCGGACACTGTGCTGAGTTCGATGCTGGGGGATAGACGAGGAGGAGACCGATGAGGAGTCATGGTCCGAGGAGGATGAGGGTCCTCAGGAGAAAGGCAAGCAGGTTACCGTCCCTACAGCTGCAGAAAAGGAAGAAGAGGTAGCTATTCTGACGGTGATCGAGCACTCGCTAGTAGACATGGTCACCAGATCCACATCATCAACCATTCCGCCATCAGCAGGCGAGACTAGCAGCTCCCAGGCCCCAGTCCCATCATCAGGGCAGGTGGAGGTCCCTCCTCCACCCGTGGAGGTCACTCCTCAGGCTCTAATCTCATTAGTCCTTGCCCCAGTATTAGAGGGTGACCCCACCACCATCCAGTAGGCTACAGACTCCCATAGCGCTTAGTGCACCCCAGGGAGCCCCTAATACTCTGTTTTCCAATTCTTATGCATTGGGGACAATGCATGCTTTTAAGTTGGGGGTGGGATAGCCTTGTATATATTTTTGTAATCTTGTACATATTTTAGTGATCTTGGTATATATAAGCAAATTTCTCTTCAACTCTTGTATATATTTGTGTTATCTTTGTATATATAAAAAAAAAAAAAACCAAAAACAGTTAGATAGTTGTATGCATGTACATCTTTAGTAATTAGCAATGAATTCCCCTTGGTTTTTCTTCGCCGGGTTCTTTTTCAGGGGTGTAATAGTAGAACCATGGCAGTAGCGAAACATTTTGACCGGTTTGGTGTGAGTGTCTAGTTTCAAGCATGTATGGCTGTAAATAACCTATACCCTTCCGTTGTTATATAAAAAAAATAATGATGATCATTTGGGTGAGCTTGAGGCTCGCTCTATGACTCTATGCTTACTTAGAATTATCGCCGAGTTTCCAAGTGTAAAACTATGTTGAGCCAAGAGTTCATGTGCCATGTGTGTTAGTTTTGTGTAAATAATTCTCGTGTTTACTTCTGTCATCTAGAACTTGCCTGGTTGGTATTTCGATGCTAATGATAAGTACATTTAGTTGGAGAAATGACCTTAGGCAGTCTTTGTGTTATTTGAAAACCCAGTTAGCCTTTCAAGCTACCCATTATATAGACATTATCACTAGTTACCCCATTTGAGCCTTTAACCTTTTCATTTGTCACCTCATTACAAACCTTTCCCATTTTGTAAAATAATTCCCTCTTTTGAAGCCGTCCCTCCTTGAACATTGAGAACGATGCTAAAAGCTTAAGTTGGGGGTGTGGTATCAAGTTGGAATTTGGTAAGGTTGTATATTGAGGGTAAGAACCTATACCTCAAAGTGTTCACATGAAATTATTCAAGCTCCAAAAGAAAGTAAAAAATAAAGAAGAAAAAGAAATATTTGTATATATATCGAATAATGGAGGCTTGAAGAAAATTAGAGAGGTATTTAAGATGGTTCGATGTTGGTAACTAGGAGCCAATGAGGGCTGTGTGGTTTGAAAAGGAACAAAGGATAACAAGAAAGAAAAATGTGAGTAGTGTTCAAGGAGGGTGTAGTCATTTGTACCCAAATGTTTATCCAACCCTTCCTTAAGCCTACATTACAAGCTTAAAAAGTCCTTATGGGTTCTCTAACAGAATGTTCTTAAATAGGCGACGAATTAAAATAAGGTCAAGCTTATGGTATGATGTGTTGTAACACTTGAAACTCTTTGTGAGAGTGGGTGTCATTGTGAATATGTCCCTTTGTGTTGTCATTGTAAATATTGTGAGTTTGAGACTTTCTTTCTGGTGAGGCATATTAACTGTGAGGTCTAACAGAAGTTGAGTTCTTGAAGTTGAATGCAAAGTCACTCAGCTGAGAGTACGTTTTGTCAAATTGGTCGAGGCTCAAAGTTCACAAGTTGATCAGTTTCTTTGTAAATAGCAATGATCATTCAGGAAGGGTAAATAGACGAAATTGCATGCTTGTAATACTGACAATTATCACTGTCCACGGTCACTATTGTTTCATGTCGTTTAGTTGGAGTCTAGAACAGGATAGAGTTGTTTTAGTTGCTTTAGGACAAGCACGAGTTTAAGTTGGGGGTGTTGATGTGCCGGAGAATTTCGGCACATTTAATACCAATTGCTTAGATTTTAGCTCGTTTTAAATTCATTTGTCTTTTATACTTATGTAATTTTGATGTTTTGCTGTGCATGAAGCTTGAGGACCCAAAAACATGGAAATGGAATCAAAAAGCCAAAGAAAGACAAGAATGGGCAAAATGCAACTGCATAGTTGAAAATGCGGACCGCAAATCCAACATGCGGACCGCATAATGCCCAGGTGAACCACAGAGTCCAACAGTCAGTGTGGCCAAACCTAAGTGAAGAAATGCGGTCCATTATGCGACCGTATAACAGGTTTGCGGGACGCATAATGGATCGCAAACCTCCTATAGAAGTGGCTGAGAGCATAAATGCGATGACACTATGCGGCCGCATATCAATAATGCGTACCGCATAACTTGAATGCTGTGACTTCCTGGAACCTAGGATTTTGAAGATGCGGTGTGGTTGAAGAGAATGCAGACCGCATATCTGTTATGCGACAGAAATGTGGTCGCATATTTGACCTGAAAGGGCATTTTTGTCCGAAATTAGCCTCGAGTTTTAGCCCACTATAAATAGATTTATTGGAGTTTTGTGGGGGTATCTTGTCTGGAAAAAGAGCTACAATCCAAATTTTGAATAGTCCCATCTTTTGGAAGCTTTGAAGTGAAGAATCTTGCACTTTTGTAAGCATTTATGACATTTAATATTTCCTTGTTTTTGTATTTTAGCATGTGTGGCTAGTTTTAAATACTAAGATTGTGGACCCTAAATATGTGTAATGTCAATGGGTGTTTAACATTGAATATATGTATAATGGTTGGTTGATATTTCTTTACTTCTCATTCTTCATTTGCTGAGTCTGACCTGGATCTTGATACTTGTCAGTTGCAAGTGCTGGCTTCATCTCTTCGTCTTCCGGATCAAGGCAGGATATACAAAACATATGACTTCAATCTCGTCCTGCATAGTCCACTTCTTCCTCGCTTCTGCACTTTGGGCTCAATATTCTCTTTTTCTCTTTTATTCTGGATTGACACTCCTTCTTTTGGTCGCCTCGAATCCATTTCCCTAAAGTGTAATCTGCACAACATCAAGAATAAACGAATGGAATTTTCTGCTCCAATTTTCACTAGGAAAAATTTCGTGATTTATTGTAATGAAATCTATACTACTTTATTATTGAAAGTGATGAAAAGTTGGGAATGGTGCACCCAGAGTGAATGTAGACTAGGGGGTGGATACCCTATGCCTGAAGGTAAAATCAGTTAGGGATTGGAGACCCTATGTTAACAAAATCGATAGTTTATGCCGTCGTCAGAAAAGATCACCAGGTGCGTCAGGAGAAAATCAACAAGTTGACAGAAAATGTTTACCAGGTTATGCTGCTATCAAGAGAAAATCATTAGTTTATGCTGGTGTTAGAAAAAATCAATAGGTTATGTTGTTGCCAAGAAAAGATCACCAGGTTATGCTGGTGTTGAGAAAAGATCAACAGGTTATGCTGTTGCCAAGAGAAAATCACCAGGTTATGCTGGTGTTAGGAAAAGATCAACATGTTATGCTGTTGTTAAGAGAAGATGACCAGGTTATGCTGGTGTTTAGAAAAGATCAACAGGTTATGCTGTTGCGAAGAGAAAATCACCAAGTTATGCTGGTGTTAGGAAAAGATCAACAGGTTATGTTGTTATTAAGAGAATATCACCAGGTTATGTTGGTGTTGAGAAAAGATCAACAGGTTATGCTGTTGCCAAGAGAAAATCACCAGGTTATGATTGTGTTAGGAAAAGATCAATAGGTTATGCTGTTGTCAAGAAAAGATCATCAGGTTATGCTGGTGTTTGGAAAGGTCAACAGGTTATGCTGTTGCTGGAAAAAGAGATCACCGTGTTATGCCGGTGTATAAAGAAGATCAACAGGTTATGCTGTTGTCAGGAAAAGATCACCAGATTATGCTGGTGTCTGCTAGGGAGTGGGACCCTATGTTGGAAGAATCATCGGGTTATGCCGGCATCAACTAGGGATCGAGATCCTAAGTTGGAAAAATCATCGGGTTATGCCGGCATCAACTAGGAATTGGGATCCTAAGTTGGAAAAATCGTCGAGTTATGCCGGCATCAACTAGGGATTGGGAACCTATGTTGGAATCAACTAAGGACTGGGATATCCTAGGTTGGCATCGAGTTATGTCGGCATCAGTTTATGCTGGCATCAACTTGGGGAATGGAGACCCTACGTTGGCATCAACTAAGGAATGAAATGTCCTATGTTTGAAAAGGTGTAGCTAGGGATTGGGGCCCTATACTACTTTGGGTTTGAATTGTTTTTAAAATCATTTTTCTTCTTTTCTTCTTCCTTTTTTATATTATTTTTCGAGAATCAGTGAATGCAGGAAAGAATTTTTAGAGGAGGCTTCCCTTTTTGGAGTTGTCGCTGCAAAGCCACTTCTAGCTCTTGCGCAGCTTCTTTTGGTTGCACCTGCTTCTTGCAAGGTTGCTTTCGGGTTGCACCTATTTCCTTCAAACAAAGAACAATTTCCAGTTTGAAACGGTGGTTGGTTTTGCGGCCTTGATTATTTCAACTTGCTTGATCTCGGCCCATCTTTTGATGATGATCCAAACTGCTTGCTTGCTTGCTGGGGATTGAGTTTCATCTTTAATCCTGAGGATCTTAGCTTTTCGGATTTTACTATGGCAATTGGTCACGTGGGACCCAACGTTCTGACTTTGTTTGCCTCTGTAGGTCTTTCAGTTTTTGACTTGTTTTTCTTTTGGATTTCGAAGCATTGGTGAGATTTAGGCTCCTAGAACTTTGCTGTAACAGCTAGCTGTGGTGTGGGCCTTTGAAAAATTCCGGGCATACTTGGTGGGCACGAAAGTTATTTTCCACATAGATCACGCAACAATCAGGTATTTATTTATAAAGAAAGAATCTAAAGCTAGATTGATGCGTTGGGTTTTATTGTTGAAGGAATTTGATGTGGAGATAAGAGACCGAAAGGGCACTGATAACCAAGTAGATGACCATCTTTCAAGGTTGGAAATCATGATCATGTTGAGGAGGGTGGAGATATCAAAGAAGTATTTCCTGATGAGCAACTTTTTGCTATAACCCAAGACCTTTCTCCGTGGTATGCCGATTATGTGAATTATCTGGTGAGTGGGGTACTTCCTCCGGAAGTAGAATCTGAAGCAAGAAAGAGGTTCTTACGTGATGTGAAATTTTACTACTGGGATGAGCCCTACCTGTACAAAGAATATGGTGATCAGTTAATGAGGAAATGTATTCCTGATATAGAAGTGGAACGGGTGTTGTACGATTATCATGCATCACCATATAAAGGCCATCATGGTGGCGATCGATTAGCAGCGAAAGTGCTACAATATGGTTTCTTTTGTCCAACGCTATTCAAAGATGCCCACGCATTTGTTAAAAAGTGTGAGTAGTGCCAGAGAACAGGAACGATAACAAGGAAGCACGAGATGCCTTTGAATAATATCTTGAAGGTAGAGATTTTTGATGTATGGGGGATAGACTTTATGGGTCCATTCCCATCATCCAGGGGAAATAAATACATTTTGCTGGCAGTTGACTACGTGTCGAAATGGGTGGAGGCAATTGCATTGCCGACGAATGATGCCATGGTTGTCGCTACGTTTTTGAAGAAGAATATATTCTCTAGATTTGGTACTCCACGTGCCCTGATTAGTGATAAAGGAACCCATTTTTGCAATCGGTTGTTGAATAACCTCTTAGATAAATATGGGGTCCTTCATCGAGTTGCAATAGCATATCATCCTCAAACTAGTGGACAAGCAGAGATATCCAATAGAGAAATCAAGCAGATACTAGAGAAAACGGTGAGTGTGAACAGGAAAGATTGGGCTGCTAAGTTAGATGATGCCTTATGGGCATACAGAACAACGTACAAAACACCAATTGGGGCATCACCGTACAAGATGGTCTATGGAGAGGCATGTCACTTGCCCGTAGAGCTTGAACAGAAGGCGTAATGGGCCATTAAGAAGCTAAACATGAACCTTGAAGCCGCGGGTGAGAAAAGATTGCTACAGTTGGATGTCCCAATTCACCCCGTTGAGTATATGAAACATCCCTGAGGCCCCAGGGACATCAACCAAACTTACCAACCAGTCCTAATACCTTATCCAAACTTAGTCAAACCTTCAAAACACATCACATAACATCAAAATCACCAATTTTGCATGGATTCAAACCTAAGAACTTATGAAATTTCCAAAATCTACAACCATGTCGAAACACATCAAAACTAGTCTGAATGACCTCAAATTTTATACACAAGTCATAAATGTCACTACAAACCTAACCACTCTCGGAATTCCATTCCGATCCCGATATCAAAATTTCACCTATCGACTGAAATCGCCGAAATTCTAACTTTCGCTAATTCAAGCCTAAATCTACTACAAACCTCGAGAACATATTCCATACATGCTCCTAACCCCGAAATCACCCAATGGAGATAACGGAGTCGACAAAATTACATTCCGGATCCGTCTTCACACAGTTCAACTACAGTTCAATTTCTAAAGCTTAAACTTATATATAGGGACTATGTGTCCAAAAGCTCTCTGAATATTGCAAATAATCATTCCGACAAGTCCCATAAGAACATATAAAAGTGGGGGTAAGAAGTTATTAGGGGATCAGGGCCTTAACTCTCAGAACGACCAATCGGGTCATCACGAAGATGTGATGCAAGATTTTAAGGTAAGTACGGTAAAGGTGAACAACATACGAGATACACAAATGCAGAAGGTTGTGAATAGTTCATACTTCAGATAGAAGGATAGAAGCACAGGGATTCAGTATCCAGGAATGATAGCGGCATTGTCAATGGTATATTTTCCAGCCTATGGTTTCTAGGTATTGAGAGGCCTAGCCAGGAGAGCAAAGAAGAGTTAGATATGATGTGATATATCGCTTGATGTTCCAGAATAACAAAAAGAAATCTATGGTGCAAACAAGTTGAAGGAAGGTTGCAAGTAGTATAAATAGATATGTGGAAGTCGCAAGCTAAAGTATGGTAAAGCGACAAGCTTTTAAGAAGACAGGAGTAAGGATAAGAAAAGGTGAGTGAGAAGGTGACGAGAATGAATAAGTTCTCGTGATTAAGTCCATGAAAACAAGAGAGCTGATGGGTCCTATAAGTTATAGAAAGCTCAGTATAGCCTAAAAGAACTCAAAGGAGTCTAAGACTAGTAGCATTTAGAAGATATGCCCTGGTTGTGCAATGAGGGTGTAGTTGTGATAGATAAAGGATAAAGGATGATGTTTGGGCCTTCGATTGAGTAATGATTTGAAGAGGATTTCATGAATTGTATGGAATTAAAATACTCACGTAAGGTGAATCACATTGGGATGCTATAAAATATAAGTATTGAACTACAGTATCTCCCCTAAGTTGATCAGTAAAATAACTTCAAATGTTCCACGATCCAACATAAGCCCTAATAGAAATATATTACGTAGGATATTTCAAGTTTCAATGGAAGATTTTAGATCAACATTGAGGTGAATCAACAATGTATGGGTAAAAGTTTCAAAGTACGAGATGAGATTGGGGCATCAGTATTAAGATGAACATTAATGAAGAAGAATTAAAGGATTTAACTTTATGCATATAGGATAAGCAACGAGAGTAACCCGGAGTACGGTAGCAGACCTTATTAACGATAAATCGAAGTAAGAATTATGGTATAGTATGGCCTACTTAGATGTAGTAAAGCTAATGACACCCAGAGGGACAACTTGACATAATTTTGTATATGTTCACAAAGTGAATCCTAGAGAGTGGCTAAAAGTTGGAGGAAAGGGAAGAGAAGAGTCGTATAGGGGCACGTACAAAGTTAGAGTCGTATAGGCTGTATGATAGAAGGTAGCAACATTTACGAGATTAGAAGGATTCCAACTACAAGTCGTGGTGTGAGAAAGAGGCTTAAATGGGGGAATTCCCTGGCCTTTTGGATTCATTCGTAGAATAGTCACCTATATGGCAAGAGGAGAACTAAAGTATTTACAAGAGATATGGGTTATGAGAATGATAAGTTCATTAGTCAACATTCGAGGATGAGATTTATTTTAGGATTATATATATTACGCTATTTCAAACAAGTGATAAGTTAATTCGTGAAGGTGAGAGGGTACGCGAATAGAAGAAAATGAATTTTGTTGAAGTTTGATATTTTGGGATAAAATACGGCCCGAGCTAAAATACTCGGTATTTATGGAGAAGTGCCATACAAGGTACCACATGACCATGATAATACGGTGTATAAAGTGTGCTAAAAGTAAGTAGTACTTTAATTAATTTGAGATAATTCTTAATTATGTGGGTATTGGATAATTATTGGTTTAATGGGAAATTAACCATATAATTAGGGAATTGTGGATAATTAGTAAATGGGGACAAAGTTAACAATGTGGAACTAAAAGGGGTTGGAAATAAGTTACTCTTGAATCATATATCAATATGGCACATTTAGAATACTAAGTAGCTTAATCATCAAAACTAGTGGGGCCCACTCCTAAAGGTTAAATATAACCTCACTAATCCATTTAAGAGAGGTATCATACTTTGCAATTTCATACAACAATACTACAAAGTGAAATATCAAAGACATATATCATTCTGGCCACATAATTCCTTCAACAATTCATACGAGATTGTATCTTAGCAACGTGAGATTTTGCAATTCTAAGGGAGTACGGTGCAATCTTTCTCAAGAATATCATACGTATTTTTCTTTACTTCAATCCGCCGTTATGTGTTATCGCAATTGACGTGTGATAGAGAGATTGTCAAGAGAATCGGCTCTGGTATGTTAAGGTTAAGCCCCTCTTTCATTTTGGCATGATCTTGTAATTGCATGTGTTTGATAACGAGGCATAAAGAAAAAATCATATTCCGAATTTTTATACATTATCCTAGTATCATAAGATATAATATTCTCCCTTATCGGGATTTCATATGTCACGCACCGAAATCCCACCATCGGGCCGTGATGTCGTCTAACGTTGAACCCGCTAGACAAGCCAACGTACATAGATAAACTAGCATATTAACACCACTTTAATAGGATAAACTAAATAGTTCACAGTTTAACAACGGAAATAGATATGGTTCCAAGCTAAATAAGGACAACATAATACAACAACGCGTAAACTTTCCAACCTGGAGTCACAAACTCACAAACTGTCTATAAGAGTGCTAAATACAAGTCTGAAAGGAAATACATGTCTGCCTTTGAAACTAGAGGAAAAATAAGACAGAATCGAAGACATAAGGGATGGAAGAGACGCCAAGGCCCACAAACGCTAGCGGGAATACCTTGAAGCCTCTATGATAAGCTGGAAGACACTCCCACATATGATGTCCTCCGGGTCCGGCTATGTAATCTGCACAACATGAAGAAGTGCAGGTGTAGCATCAATACACCTTTGACTTGGACTCAGCTCTTAGAGGTATTTTTGGGGAAGTTCCTTCCCATCACTCAGAGAGAGGACCTTCGGAGGCAGTTCGAGCGTCTCCAGCAGGGATCTATGTCCGTCACTCAGTACGAGACCAGGTTCCTTACTCTAGCCCGACATGCTCTTATGATACTTCCCACTGATCGGGAGAGGGTTCGGAGGTTTATCGAGTGATTGTCCCGGCCTATCAGACTTCAGATGGCCAGAGACTCAGGTACATATATATCGTTCCAGGATACGGCCAATGTGGCCAGGAGGATTGAGATGATTTTGTCGCAGGGTGGTGGTCAGGGGGCTGACAAGAAGCCCCGTCATTTTGGTCGTTTCAGTGGAGCCTCATCTGGAGGCAGGGATTCTTCAGGCAGAGGCCATCCTCCAAAACCTTTTCAATCAGCTCTCTAGGTTTCCCATGGTACTTCAGTTGGTCGTGGTTATCAGACGCACTATTTCGATCAGCAGCCTTACAGTGTGCCACCAGCACCTATCGGTGCACCACCACTTCAGAATTTCTAGGGTGGTTATCAGGGTCGACAGGGTAAGTTCCAGAGTCATCAGTCACATCAGTAGAGGCCTTGTTATACTTGCAGTGGTTTGGGGCACATTTCCAGGTTTTGCCCCCGAGGTTCTGGTGGGTCTCAACATCAGGGTTCTCGTGCCATAGTACAGGCACTAGGTGTTCCACAGCCTGCCCAGCCAGCTAGATGTGGGGGTAGAGGTGCTAGAGGTGGAGGTAGAGGTCATAGAGGTGGAGCTCAAGCTGTTAGAGGTGGAGGCCAGCCAGTAGTCGGCCGTCCCAGAGATGTGGTTCAAGGTGGTGGGGCCCAGCCCCGATGTTATGCTCTTCCAGCCAGGCCACAGGCTGAGTCTTTAGATGTAGTCATTACAGGTACTATTCAGTTTTGTGACAGAGATGTTTCAGTGCTATTTGATCCAGGGTCTACGTATTCGTATGTGTCCTCTTATTTTGCACCCTACCTGGTCATACCTAGTGATCCACTGAGTATTCCTGTTTATGTATCTACACTAGTGGATGATTCTATCATGGTCGATCGAGTCCATCGTTCTTGTGTTGTGGTGATTGGGGGGCTTGAGACCCGTGTTGATTTTTTGCTTTTAGGTATGGTCAACTTTGATGTTATATTGGGGATGGACTGGTTATCCCCATATCATGCTATCTTGGATTGTCATGCCAAGACGGTGACCTTAGCCTTGCCAGATTTGTCCCGTTTGGAGTGGAAAGGAATTCCCGGTCATTCTGCCCACAGTTTTATTTCGTACGTGAAGACTCGGCGTATGGTCGAGAAGGGGTACTTGGCCTATTTTTCTTGTGTGCGCGATTCCAGTGTTGAGGTTCCCGCTATTGATTCGGTGCCCATGGTTCGTGAGTTTCCTGAGGTTTTTCCTTCAGACCTGCCGGGGATGCCACCCGACAGGGACATTGATTTCTGCATTGTCTGGCACCGGGCACCCAGCCCATTTCTATTCTGCCGTATCGCATGGCCCCGCCAGAGTTGAAAGAGTTGAAGGAACAGTTGCAAGATTTTCTTAGGAAGGGTTTCATTAGACCCAACGTTTCTCCTTGGGGTGCTCCACTATTGTTTGTGAAGAAAAAGATGGTTCGATGAGGATGTGCATTGATTACCGGCAATTGAACAAGGTTACGATCAAGAATAAGTATCCACTGCCGAGGATTGATGATTTGTTCGATCAGCTTCAGGGTGCCAAGGTATTTTCAAAGATAGACTTGAGATCTTGCTACCATCAGTTGAGGATTAGGGCATCCGATGTCCCTAAGACAGCTTTCCGCACTTGATACGGGCATTACGAGTTTCTAGTCATGTCGTTTGGGTTGACAAATACCCCATCAGCTTTTATGGATTTGATGAACCGAGTGTTCAGGCCTTATTTGGACTCATTCGTGATAGTCTTCATTGATGATATATTGATATACTCCCGCAGCCAGGAGGAGCACGAGCAGCATCTTAGAGTGGTTCTTCAGACTCTGAAGGATAGTCAGCTATATGCAAAGTTTTCAAAGTGTGAGTTCTGGTTGAGTTCAGCTGCATTCTTGGGTCATGTCGTATCAGCAGAGGGTCTTCAAGTTGACTCGAAGAAGGTTGAGACAGTCAAGAACTGGCCTAGACCAGCATCAGCTACAGAGATTCAGAGTTTTCTTAGATTGGTAGGCTATTATCTTCGGTTTGTGGAGGGGTTATCATCTATTGCAGCCCCGATGACCAGGTCGAACCAGAAGGGTGCCTAGTTCAGATAGTCGAACGAGTGTGAGGCGAGCTTTCAGAGGCTCAAGACAGCTCTGACTACGGCACCAGTATTGCTTCCCCTAATATGATAAGCTGGAAGACCCTCCAACTAATGATGTCCTCTGGGTCTGGCTGTGTAATCTGCACAACATGAAGAAGTGCAGGTGTAGCATCAGTACAACCGACCCCATGTACTGAGTAAGTGTCGAGCCTAACCTCGGCGAAGTAGTGACGAGGCTAAGACACGATAAGAAAGTGTACCTGTGCAGTTCAATAATATAGCAAAAACTAAACAAGATTACAATTATGGGGAAGACATGATGAGGGGGAGGGGTAAGGATGGCAAATACTGAAATGGCAGAAACGAAAACAATAGTCTAAAATATCTGAAATAATCACGGGAAATGACAACACAGATTAAACAGTAAAAGATGCGGCACGACATGTCCCATCGTGCATAATAGCAATGTAAAATATGGCACTGAATCTCCCCTCGTGCATAATCAATATAAACACGGCACGAAATGTCCCCTCGTGCATAATCAATGTAAAACATGGCACGAAATGTCCCCTCGTGCATAATAACAATATAAACATGGCACGGAATGTCCCCTCGTGCATAATAACAATATAAACATGGCACGGAATGTCCCCTCGTGCATAATAACAATATAAACATGGCACGGAATGTCCCCTCGTGCATAATAACAATATAAACATGGCACAGAATGTCCCCTCGTGCATAATAACAATATAAACATGGCACGGAATGTCCCCCCGTGCATAATAACAATATAAACATGGTAGGAATGTCCCCTCGTGCATAATAACAATATAAACATGGCACGGAATGTCCCCTCGTGCATAATCAATGTAAAACATGGCACGACATCACCCTTCGTGCTTTAACACTCTTCCTTACCCAAACAACAATTACAAACAAGGGAAAGGAAATAAACAGAGTAAAAATAGAAATCCCGGCAAGGGAACATCAATTAAACCATCAAATCCCGGCAATGGAACATTTAAACAACTCTTTCTCTTTCTTTCACTTTCACTTACTTTATTACTTAAGCCAATGCACCAAAGGATGTAATTATCTCATATATCTTCATTATGCATTTTCACAATTTGAGCCAATGCTCCAAAGAATGTAATTATCTCATATATCTTCATTATGCGTTTTCACAATTAGAGCCAATGCTCCAAAGATGTTTAAAGATTTCAATTTTCTTAAATATTTTCAGAAAAACAATTTCACTCAAAAATTCATTTCTTGGGCTTGGGACCTCGGAATTTGATTCCGGGCATACGCCCAAGTCCCTTATTTTCCTACGGACCTTCCGGGGCCGTCAAATCACGGGTCCGAGTCTGTTTACCCAAAATATTGACCGTAATCAAATTTATTCATTTTAATATCAAGTCTTAGCATTTTTCACAGAACTTCATATTTAAGCTGTCCGGCTACACGCTTGTACTGCGCACGCAAATCGAGGCAACTACAAGTGAGGTTTTCAAGGCCTGAGAAGTACGTAATAAGTAATAAAATAGTTGATGACCCTTTGGGTCATCACATTATATTCAATTGAGTATTGTCTCATTCCTGTCAAGATATAGGAGATTCTATGTGTGTGTATATATATATATAGTATTGTAGTATTTTCACCACCATCGAGTTATAATTGGTGTGCAGGCCTCTATTGGGCAACCTCTGATCAGATGGTAAGCTATATACCGAGTATCCTATGGTCGAGCACCTATGATCCAGCCTAGTTGGCCAAAATACAGAGCCTAGTATGGTCGAGCGCCTATGAGCGAGCCTACTACGGCAGAGCAGTTATATATACCGAGCCTTAGAAGGACGGACAACTATTTTATTTACTATATTGAGAGAGTTGAGTTAGTATCAGGAGGTGAGCAGATATATCTTCAGATTATCTTTTGACTCCCAGTTATTTTCAGTTATTATATTATCAGTTCAGTTTCAGCTTCCAATATATTGCCTTACATACTCGATACATTATTTCGTACTGACGTCCCTTTTCTAGGGGCGCTGCATTTCACGCATGTAGGTTCAGACAGACAGACAAGTAGACCTCCTCAATAGGTGTTGTCTAATTTCAGCTTGGTCGGGAAGCTTCATGCCCTTCAGAGTTGCCAGGTGTAGAGATTTATGTACATCTTGTGTATATATGATGAGTAGTTTGGGGTCCTGTTCCGATCACAATATATCCATCAGTAGAGGCTTGTAGACGTATCATGTCAGTTAGTGCAATATGTTGGGCTTGTAGTCCTTTTAGGTATATTTTGGCGGTTTGCCAGCTGTAGTAGTTATGACGGCCTTGTCGGCCCATCTTTGTATTGATGTTTAGTCATCATTATCTTGCAATGTGGCCCTTGGCCAAAGTATGACATTATATGTTTGGAGTCCCTTAGTCACAAGTTGGTACGCGAGGATAGGTGAGGCACCGGGTGTCAGTCTTGCCCCCAGGTTCGGGGAGTGACAAAAGTGGTATCAGAGCAGTTCTGTCCTAGGGAGTCTACAAGTCGTGACTAGTAGAGTCTTGTTTATGGGTTGTGTTATGCACCAAACTTATTAGCAGGAGGAAATAGGGCATTTAGGATTGTCACTCTTTCTTCTTACTCTAGATCATGTGGTAGAGCTCTGTCAAAGAAATACAAATTCCTACATTCTATTATATTTATAATACAACGATACCGACATCTAGAAAGATGGTTGGTAAGGGATTGAACACGTCTATGGAAGAATTGAGTTAGAGGAACTCGATTTTGCATCATGCTTATGATGAAAAAATGTAAGCTCTCCAACAGAATATATGGATAATAAGACATGCAAGCTTCTTGATAAGGATCCTTAAGGCAAGAATATCTATCCACCCCTACGGGGAAATGCAATGAGAGATTTAGAAGATAGATACAAATTTTAACAAGTAAAAGAAGCAAGGTGAAGGAGGGTACGAGGTACCCAGATAGTAAAGATGAACATTATCTATAATTCAAAAAGAGATATAAGCATTTTAAGTTACCTTCAACAGTAACAGAGGTATGTACAATTGGTCACACCCATCTTAATTATGCCCTATGGGGGCTAACAGAAATAATTAAGAGAAGGACAGATATCAGGATCCGGCTGGGGTTAGCGTCACCCAAAATGGTGGATGGATTGTTTGCGTTAGTTAACATTTCCAAAGGGCATTGCAAATGTGCTAATAGATCTCCTTGTGAGACACCCAGATGGTGCGCTGTCACGACCCCAAATCCTAAGCCGACCGTGATGGCGCCTATCATGGAACTAGCGTAGCTAACCATTACATACTATCATAATTTCCAAAACTAGTAGATTAAAACAGAAAAATGGGATAAACAATTTATACACCACTCCAAAACCTGGAGCCAACTGTCACGAGCATCTAGGACTATAAATACAATGTAAAATAAGGTGACGTGCTACTACAAAAGTCTGAAGTACGAAAAAAACTATGAATTGAGTAAAGGAAAGAAGGTGAGTTGGGGACGCTGAGCAGCTACCTCGATCTTCGAACAACTCCAAGCACGTCCAAAAATCAACTAGTGAGATGGTCCGGTACCTGGATCTGCACATAGAGGCAGGGAGTAACGTGAGTACGCCAACTCAGTAAGTAATCAAAGAAACTAAAAACTTGAGTGAAGTGACGAGCATTTATATATAATGTAAATCCATATAATAAGTAACAGTGGAAATAAATAAATCAAGTCAGGAATCTACATTCCGAATATTTCATAGAACTCCAGTTTCTATTTAAAATCTCGAATAAAAACATTTGTCCAACATTATCATCAGAGGCTCAGGGTAAAGATGAGTGAAAACAGTAGTTTTATAAAATATAAGCCCCTCGAGCACAATAGCACTCACAATTAAAGCCTATTGAAAGTCTCTCAGCCACTCGTGACTCCATTATCAGTATCTCCTTCTCACACTAAACACTCGTACTCAACAACTACCGTGAATACACACAACTGCTGCGACGGGCAGCCGGATCCAATACACATACATATATATATATATATATATATATATATATATATATATATATATATATACTGCTGCAGTGTGCAGCCCGATCCTTATAACATACGTTGCGGCATGTAACATGATCCATATAATAGTCGACTGCACCCACTGGGGGTGTACAGACTCCGGAGGGGCTCCTACAGCCCAAGCGCTATATTTGTTGCAGCGTGCAGCCCGACCCATATATAATCTATATTGTTGCGGCGTGCAGCCCGACCCATATGTAATATATAATGTATATATTGATGCGGCATGCAGCCCGATCCATAACTATCCTCACATACTCGGATATCGACCTCACTCAGTCATCCTCACAAGCCACTCGGGCAATTCATCTCAACTCACGGGACTCAGCCCAAAATACTTCTCAGGGTTTCAAAACAGTGTGATAACAGTGAAAATAACAACAAGTGGTAAACATGACTGAGTTCACAGATGTTCTATTAGGATAGTGTGAGAATAGTGTAAAAATACCCCGAGGGTCTAAACAGGTCGGCACGAGGCCCCAAATATGGCTCACAGTCCATAAACAAGTATAAACTTCTGAAATGCAGGATGTCGTAAGGTTTTGACTCGAATACGCGGCAA